>ONZA01008346.1:15540-26121 GCA_900322205.1 Kewa caespitosa
TGACAAGCCGAGACCATCAAAGAACGAGAGAAGAAAGGCTGAAATGTTGACCGTTGAAAAGCCCAAGTTCAAGAAGAAAGTGTCGGGAGGGGATGGTCGATGCGGGTTCAAAGGGTGGGGAAAGCCCGAGAGAAAAATGCCAGAGAGCCCCGCAGTGAATCAAATCTTGAATTGCAATCAAGAGGTCGTCTCGGCAAAAATTGACCCCAAGCTACTTCCTAACCCAACCCCAATGAAGGAAGGCACAAGGAAAAGTTACTTCTTCTTCCAATACCACAAAGAGCATGGGCATAGTTAAGGGTGTGCAAAAGTATCCGTATCCGTTGATCCGATCCGATATCCCAGCGATCCGATCCGATTTTTCGGATATCCGATCCGATATTTTCAGATCGGATATCCGATCCGTAAATTTTTTGGATTTTCGGATCGGATACGGATCACATTTTTTTAGTTTCGGATATCCAAAAAATCCTAAATAAAAGAAATTTTAAATATTTCTATATATTTGAAAGTTGATTAGTCTAGTAATTTGTGTTTTCCATACTTAAAAACACTAAATTATTTAATTTGAATATTAGTAATTGTTGTAAAACACTAAAATGTTGAATATAGGAAGGCACGCTTGAAATTCGAAATAATGTGTTGTACAAAAAATGAAAACAAAAACAAAAAATAGTGATATTTTTGGAGATCGGATTGGATAATCCGATATCCGATCCAAAATTTTGGATATTCGAAATTCCGGATATCCGATACTTTTCGGATCGGATACGGATCAAATTTTAGGTGATCCAGATTTTCGGATATCCAAATTTTCGGATCGGATCGCATCGGATCGGATATCCAATCCTGCACACCCCTCGGCATAGTACTAGGTACTGCCGAGAATTAGGTTCACACCTTGAAAAACTGGCCCAAGAGGGGAAGCTCAATTCCTTCCTGAAAGACAAGAGTACGACCACCATCCCGCAAGGCTAGGGGCAGCGGCCGAGCCTGTAGCCTCAAGATCCTCTTCGGATTCCTATGAGGTGGCTGTTATCTCGGGTGGCCCGGCAGAAGGTGGCCTTACAAAAGCAAGACGAGCTCACCTCAAATCCCTTGACCAAATCATATTGATCGAGAAAGTTCCCAAGTTCAGGAAGCCAATCACCTTCGACGAGACGGACATGAGACCTCTCCAATTACCTCACAACGATTCCCTCGTCGTCGAGGTAAAAGTTTCCAACACGTTGGTAAATAAAGTCCTAATAGATACGGGAAGCTCGGTCGACGTGATCACAGCTAGTTGCCTCATGGATCTAGGCTACACTTCGGACAAAGTGATACCCAGCAGCAACCCGGTGGTAGAATTCGACGGAAACAAGGTTCTACTGATGGGAAGCATCCAACTCCCAGTAAGGATAGGGCCGAAGAACGAAGCCACGCGTGTCGTCTCGGAGTTCCTCGTCGTCAACGTCCCGCTCCCATACATCATCCTCCTTGGGAGGCCTACCATGAATAAAATCAACGGAACTCCCAACCTGATGCTACTCACGTTGAAGTTCCACAGGGACGACGAGGAAGTAGGGAAAATCCTTGGCGATCAAAAGGCATCCAGGACTTGCTACGTCTAGTGCCTGAACAGCAAGAACATTGTCCCATAGAAGACGCTGCCACCCGCCAAGACCAACGCCTTGGCCCCTGTTGAGAATAGCTTGAAGAAGAGAAAGAAAGAAATCCCCGAAGAAAAAGTCATTGTGAAGATAGAGGATGTTACCCCCACGAAAGAGGAGAAAGGAAAGGAAGTGCAGTGCCTTATGGTAGACATCATCCCACAGGAGATCGCCGACGCAATGATTGAAGAGAGAGAGAGAGAGAGAGAGAGAGCCACCCCTTCGGGTGGCAAGGTAGAGGTCATCCTGGACCCCTCTTGTCCAGAACGAGTCACGTACCTTTGTGACGAGCTGGACCAGACCACCAAGGAGGGACTGACGAAGCTCCTCCGAGAATACCAAGATGTCTTCGCCTTCGGCCCGGATAAGATTCCTGGCATCGTCAGATCTCTCATGGAACACAATATTTGAGTAAACACCAAGCTCAAACCCGTCAAGCAGAAGAAGAGACATCTAGGCGAAGAGCGAAGCCGAGCTGCGTCGGCTGAGGTGAAGAAGCTGCTGGAAGCCAATTTCATAAGAGAATGCCGATACCCTAAGTGGCTCTCCAATGTTGTGATGGTGAAGAAGGCGACCGAGAGTTGGAGAATGTGCGTCGACTATACCGATTTGAACAAGGCCTGCCCGAAGGACCACTTTTCGCTCCCAAGGAAAGTCTGGGAGATGATCAAGTGCATCGAAGAAGTGTGATAGTAGAGCACATCCCGAGGTCGGAGAACCACCACGCTGACGCGCTGGCCCGAATGGCCAGCTCGTCAGCCAAAGGGGTCTCCCGAACATCTTTTGGGAAGAGAAGGAGAAGAGAAGTATCGAACTAGAAACCAAAGTCTTCCTACTTGACCGTAGAGACAAATGGATGGAGCCATTGATGGCATGGCTAGGAGAAGGACGTCTCCCAGATGACGAGAATGAGGCAAAGAAAGTTCAGATGAGAGCTAAATGGTTTGAACTCATAGATGGTACACTGTACAAGAAAGGGTTGAGCCACCCACTGATGAAATGTGTCTCAAAGACACAAGGGAAGGAGATCATCCGAGAAGCCCAAGCAGGCATCTGTGGAGCGTATCGAGGAAGAACCGTGGCACACAAGGTCCTAAGGATAGGGTTCTACTGCCCTACTCTGAAGAGCGATGCAACCGAGATGATAAAGAGCTGTGAAAATTGCAAAGCCTTTACTCCGGTCCCGAAACTCCCTTCCGCCAAGTTGACACCGATCCTCTCTCCAATGCCCTTTCACCTCTGGGGCATGGAAATAGTGGGTCCCTTACCACAGGCACCGGGACAGCTGAAGTACGCCATCGTCACCGTCGATTACTTCACTAAGTGGATGGAAGCAAGGGCCGTTAAGAACATAATAGTTGCTGATGTGAAGAAGTTCATCCTAGAGAACATCCCTACAAGCTTTGGCACACCCCGAAGCATCATCTTCGACAACAACCAATAGTTTCACACACCAAAGCTCACTGACTGGTTGGAAGAGTATGGGTGAATGCAAACTTCACAGCTGTAGCAAGGCCCCAGATGAACGGCCAGGTGGAGTCAAGCAACAAAATCTTGGTGAATGGCATTAAGAAGAAGCTTGACAAAGCCAAGGGACTGTGGGCTGACATGCTTACAGAGGTCTTAAGGGCATCGAGAACAACTGAGAAGGAAATCACGGAGAAACACCTTTCAACCTCGTCTACGACTTTGAAGCAGTACTATCGCTGGAGCTAGCTAACAAGAGTCCGAGGGTCAAAAATTTCGACCACGAGACAAATGATGAGTGGCTAAAACACAACCTCGACCTTCTCCCAGAGGTACGAGGGGACTCACTGTTGAGGGCCGAAATCTACAAGCAAAGGATGACAAGGGCTTTCGACCGAAGAGTGAAAGCGAGAAAGATGAATGTGGGAGACCTTGTGTTAAGAACCATGGAATCTATGGGAAGACAAAATGAAGAAGGGAAGATGAGGGCCAACTGGGAAGGACCCTACAGAGTGACAGAAGTCATAAATTAAAAGACTTATCGACTGAAAACCCCAGAAGGGAGGAAGATAGGAAGGTCGCGGAACATCCACAACCTTCGAATGTTTTTCGTCTAGGACGCGATCTTATCATGGAGCCTCATCGGGGCGGCACCCCCAAGCAGCCTTGACAAACTTTTGATTCCTAGATTTCTCTATATGACAGGGTAGGCTCCCCAAAGAAGCCTCTTATCCATTTTGTGAGGCCTTCGGCCAAAAGGGGTAAGCTCCCCCAAACAGCCCTTATCCATTTTGTGAGGCCTTCGGTCGAGAGGGGTAGGCTCCCCCAAACAGCCTTTATCTATTTTGTGAAGCCTTCGGCCATTAGGGGTCGGCTCCCCCAAGAAGTCAGAAATGGATTTTTTTTCGGCTCTCATGCCTTTTCGTCTGTATATTGCCTTGCAAGTTTTTCAATTATATTTTGATAGACGAGACCCCACCACGGGGGCAATGAACTTAGTCTATGACACGGTTAGACAAAACCCCACCCTAGGGGTAAATGAACTTAGTCTACGACACGGTTAGATGAAACCCCACCCTGGGGGTAAATGAACTTAGTCTGCGACATGGTTAGACGAAACCCCACCCTGGGGGTGAATGAATTCAGTCTACGACACGGTTAGACGAAACCCCACCCTGGGAAAATTGAACTTGGTCTTCGCCACAGTTAGACGAGGCCCCACCATGGGGGCAGAGAACAAAGAATCCCATTCAAGTTCACAACATGCAAAGGTAGACGAAAGGCAAAATCAAAAGGCAGTAAAGAAGAAGAGTCGAGACCCCATCCTAGGGGGCAGATAGTCATCAAACTCTTTCGTATTTCATTAAAGTTCTTTACAAATATTTCGACATACAAGAGCAAAGTACAAACGAAAATCGTATGCTGAAGGAAAGCTAATACGCCAAGTTCTTCCATATGGGGCAGGAGCCCCCAAATTCCGGCGGAGGGGACACCCGGACAAAGCTGTCGGAAGAGAGCCAAGAGCCCAAAGGGAGAAAAAGGGGCGTGGGGGGGGGGAGGACGAAGACGTAACATAATACGTCAAATCCTTCCCAACTTGGAGAAATGCTTTCCAACGCACACTCTACCACCGCCACCGGAAAACACCACTAGGATCTCTGCTCCACTGAAACCTTTTTCAAATCCACCAGACCCTCTTCTCGAGGGGACGAGATACAGCAGCCACGTGAGGCTGCCTTGCCTCTCTCAGTTCCCTGAAGAGAAAGTCGGCACAAAGAGACGACACGGGGACAAGCTCATCTTCTAGGCCGCGAATGGAAAATGGATGAAAATCCACCAACAACCCATTTGGTGGGCCAAGGGCCGAAGAACAGCTGCACAACCCCTCACCGACCGACGTCCCCTCATAAGTCAAGGATGTTAATCATCGGAGGATAATGAGATAAGCAAATCAACCCCATCAAGGTCACGATTGTCAAAAAGCATTAAACATGGGTCAAACGCAAAGACGAGACCACCAGGGTCGTCATACCCGCGGACGAAACCCATCTACCAACGGAAAAGAAGGGGAAGAGGGACGAAGAGAGCAGGATACTGAGAAAGAAAAGACATGCTCCTTACTCAGAAAGAAAAGTGAGGGGAGAAAAGGAAAGGTGCAAGGAGAAAATGACCCAAAGGTCTCCCTTTTATAGGCGAAGTCAAGCGCGGTCAACGGCCCAGATCATTTGCGGGAAATAGGGGATGCGTGACACATGGCGTAACGCCCCGCTAGAAGATAACGCATGCAATCTGAAACGGTTCCCAAGGAGATAACGCATGAAATTAAAACTTTGATCTGCAAGCCTCGTCAAAAAGCACCAAAAAATTCTAAGTGTTGAACACGAGGATCCCACCCTCAGCGCTATTATAAGCGCATAGCACAAGACGAAGGCCCACCCCCCTCGTCTGCTTCCCTTCGTCGCCAACACCAAGCCTTGCTCTAGTGGGGGCAAGTGGACAAAAGACAACTACAGTGGATGAAAGACAACTACCTCTCGTCCACTGTTTCGACAATATTCTCCAGCTTTCTTCACATTCAATAGAGATCACTTGAACAAGTTTGGGACAAATAGAAGAACGAAGCATTACACATAAAAGATGGACAATTTCCATTAAAAGATGAAATTGTTCACAATTCATTACAAAACAAAAGTAAAAAACTACAACCCTCCTCAAGACGAAGGGGGGGGGGGAAGAAGCAACGGCCGCATCACCGTCGACGGCATCATGACCCTGGGGCGGGGAGACACCCTTGGCGCATCCTCCAGGGGAGACAGGTCCTCACTAACATCTTGACCCTCGGCCCCCTCACTATAAGCACCCTCGGCGTGAGGCCCCAGGTGATCCCCGATAACATCCAAGAATCCGGTGTCGAAGTCTAAGAGGTCGGCAATTGAAGCCTTACGATAGTGATCCCAAGAATTCCACCCCATCTCCTCTGCATAAGCCTCATCGGTCGTCGACGTATCCTCCCTCGTCTGGGATAAGAGCATGACGACACATCTTGCCAATAAAGCCGAGTAGCCCTCCTCAGAGTCGAAGATGGCCATGAGGGGCTCCCTAAGCTCTCCAGGAACACCCTCTCAGAGGCAACTACCTTATCCTCCAAGGACTTGGAAACAGCGTTCGCCACTTCTTTCTCCTCATTCTCCTTGGCCATCTCAGCTTGAAGAGACGCGATCTTCTCCTTCCCTTTGGCCAATTCAGCTTCGACGGTGGCGAGCTTCGCTTCCATCTCGACCTTTCCCTTCTCGAGAGATCTGCAACGTTGGGACAGCCGGTCCCTCTCTTTCTCATCCTTCTTCGGCCTTCTCGGCCCTCTCCTTCGCCTTCACGGTCTCGTCTCTCTCCTTCTCGGCATCTCAGGATGACGCCTCCTGCTAAGCCATCTTGGCGCAATGATGAGAGAAGAGCATTGCCTAAACAAAGAGAAAGCAAGTTAGCCCGAAGGCCGAGAAGAGACGTGGCAGCAACAAAAAAGAGATGTACCTCTACAGCTAGATGACAAGCCATGTACTCAGTAGCGCCTGAACGATCTTCCAAGAACCTCTTGTCCTCGGTTACGGCCCTCTCCAGGAAGGAGGCGACCACTTTCCTCTTCTCTTTCGAGGTACAAGAGAGGTACCGGGGGAAAAGACCTTTTGGCGAGAGGCTACCTCTCGGCTGGGCCCCTACGGAAGGCAAAAGGGGAGGTAAGGAAGCAACGATCGGCTTCTTCCCCTTGTCCCTGGTGGGCCCGGATGAAGGGGTCAGCACGGGAAGCCCTGTCAAGACCGCGGTCGGGATGTCCCTCTCGGGACTTCTGTCTGAGATAACTTCCACCATGTTCCTCAGCTCTTTCCCGATGCCCACCTTTTTCAAATGCTTAGGCACCTGAGAGCTCGTCGCTGCAGGAGAAGACTAGGAGGCCGACGGTTCCCTCTTACGCTTCGTCCCGGCACTATTTTTCTTGGCTTCAACCCTCTGTAAGGATGTAAGATGGGAGGATAAGAAGCAGAGCATAAAATCAAGAAGAAAACGTTAAACGCAAAACTCACCGCCCTCGCCTCGGCTAGGACGAGCTGGTTCTCGGCCACAATCTTGGCCTGGAGGTCGCTCTGCGATGAGACCCCCGTCTTGTCCGGACCCACCGTATTCGACATCAAGGAATCACGAGCAGTCTCTGCCAACAGAAGATGAGAGGGGTTAGCAAACAACGACAAAAGAACAAGTCAAATTAAAAATGAAACAAAGGGAAAATACACTGGTCATTGGCATCGCCGATCCCATGGTACACCAGAAACTCCTCTTCCTCCAGCCACTTCTTCTCGGGTATCCATCGAAGTGGCAGCTTCACCCAGATCTTAGTCTGCGCCTTGTGAAGCCTTGTCTCATAGCAGAAGAACGTCAAGGCGGCCCTATCTTCAGTTGAAGGCTCGCCAAAGGAAACCAGTCTCGGAGAAGAATTCCACCGATACCGTCCAAGAAACTGTCCTTGTAGGCCCCGATGTAATAGTACTTGGAGACCCAATCCTCGTTCTTGGACGGCATCATGGGCCCGAAGACGTACTCATGTCTCGAATCGAAATAGAATAGGGAGTTCACCCTTTGATGCGGCCTGGGGCCGTTGGTCACAAGAGACCAAAGGCCGAGAGTGGGTGTTATTTTATGTATATTACAAAAAATAATGAAATAAGTGATATGTCCCCAAGTGTTGGGGAGAAGTTGCGCTAGAGCGACACCGAGGACCCTCAGTAGAGAGAGGGCGAAGGGGTAGTCGGAAGCCGAACCTACCCGAAAGCTTATGGAAGGTAAGAGCCCCCTCGGGGGTGTCAACCATCGCCCCCTCTTCCGGCGCTATCAAGATAGATCTCTCAGACCCCCGACCCACGACCAGTAGAAGTTACGCTCGTCGTCGGGTATCGCCCAACTACTGGGTATGGTGCTCGAATCCTTATTCAAGGAGGCCTTCTCCTCCTTCATTCGCTTCGGCTTCCTACTCTTTAAGGCCCCCGTCATACCCTCTGGGATAGTGTATTGACGGAAGCAAGCTACCGTGTCGGGACCTGGAGTGCAACGAGCCAGCTGGAACCGGGGCAAAAGAAGAGAAAATTTAAAATCACTTACCGACTGACGAAGCTGGCTCCGAACTCTCGTCCAGAACAAGCTTCCTTTTTCCCGACTGCTTCGACTTGGCGGTCTCGGCGAACGGCGGGTGAGTCTCGTTGCCAACTTTGTAGGGCGCTCTGCGAGCTGTCTGCTTCGTCCGAGCCATCCTTCTAGCCACATTCTTCCTACGGACACGTCAAGCCTGCATCGGTGCCGCCGAACTCACCGGAGCAGGAGCACAATTGTTATTACTGTTATTGGCATCTTTTCCTATTGCGTCGGTGTTGCTCTAGACGACTTATTACTAACGTCCTCAGGGCGAAGAGGCCGAGGGCCTGACGAGGGGTCGGCCCTCTCCTCGTGACCCACAGATAGGGGTCCCCCTGCTTTGCGGAGGTTATTCATGTCTATCTCCCGGCCAAGGTGGTCATGGGCCCGAAGGGGAGCTTCCCCGAGGTCGGATCCCCCGAGACGATAGTCCTCGTCCTTGACGAAGAGCCGAAGTGCTTTTTCCGTCCCCCTCAGACGCACTAGGCAGGACTCCGGGTTCATCTCGACGAAGGCCCTGAGGATGGGATCCCATTCAAAGTCGTTAATATACATATTTACCAAGAGAGACGAAGGTACCTGAGAAGGAGACGACGCAGAGGTGGAAACCGATGAGGCCCTCGGTCCAGAGCACAAGCAAGGCTCGAGAGCTTCTCTCTCTAGAAATTTCTCTCTCTATCTCTATAATTCAGAAAATGGGAGAAGAGAAAATGAAGGGAGCTGGTGAGGATCCTTGTATTTATAGAGGCTAAGTGAAAAGGAGGCGAAACGCCGCACCCTTTGGACAAAACGTCACATCCATTGAGGGACATGTCAAGATAATACTCCAAGACCTGCCACGTGTCGGTCATTCTCCAAGCACCCCCTCCAAGGCAGCATTTCCAAAACAGCAGAAGATGAAGGGGCATACTCCTCAGACGAGTGAAGACCCCTCGTCCATTCAGTTGTTTCGTATCGGGAAGTCCCCTTCGTTGAAGTTCGGGGCCACGCCCAATACGAGGGGCAAATGTTTGGTTGATTTTAGTCTGGGCTCCCTTCCAAGCCCATGGGCTCACTCACCCCCCTCATCACTCCTATGGTGTCGGATTGGGTTTCCCTTTCGGCCCAATCACCCATACGGGATTGTACATCTCGGCGGGTTGTAGATCGTTAACAAGACCTTGACTCCCTCCTCAACCCTAAGGGCTTCGGCAATCGACCCTTGTCCCCCCCCTCTAGGGGCAGGACAAGAGCCTCTCCTGATAGCGGGCTGTAAGGACCCTCTTTCCCCCTTCGACGAGGGGTCTCTCGGAGAGAGGGACGAAGGGTGCACTGCCGAGGGGCCCCCTCAACACCAATGGAGGATAATCCTTGGTAGGGAGGTACTTATGGAAGATTTCAAAAGATACAAAGGACGGCACGTGTCCAACACATGCGCTGATCTAATTGGTGGTCCCAGGGCACATTCCCTTGCTAGGCCCAAAGGGGAAATGTCCACGTGGTGCCTCCCTAGTGGACAGGCCACAACCCTAGCATTCCTTGGGAAATGCCTATAAATAGGAGGCAAGCACACCTTTTTCAAGGTAAGAGGAAAACAGTTGAGAAACAGATTCTGATTGAGATTACACATTTACTTTCTCTCTCTAGAGTATTCAAGTCTCTCCCACTTCTCGAGGAAGATTTGAGTGCCCTAAAGAGTATTCAATTTGCCCCTACCGGCAAATCCATTTATACTCAGACACTGCATATTGACTTGATCGTCGGAGGATCGTACCCCGGACCACGCCGGGGGCAGTTCACGTGCGTTCCTTGCGCATGTACCCTTTTTCTGACGAGACGTGTCAGCATTCTCCTCATCTCAAGCAATCGAGGCTCTTCAACCCTTTGAGTGTTCGAGGGTCCACTCTCCTTACGCAAAATAACCCGAAACACATATCCGTTTCGATTTACCTGCTGAAGAAAAAGGAATTAAAAAAAAAATCTCATAAAGGAATTAAAAAAAAAAAAAAAAGAATTCTCATACTCTTTAAACAATATTAATCTATATCTATATACAATATTAAAGGAGAGACCAAAGAGAACAAAAAAAAAGTCATTTTAATTTTCTAGGAGGCTAAATTTTGTGATTGGTTAAAATATATATGAATCATCGAAAATCCCTACGACTAAGGAAAGTCATACTTTATTTTGTGTGCATATCATTATTTTTGATAAAAGTAGGCTAAACATTTTCATTGGTTGAAATTAGATCAATATGTCATTCCTAAATTCTAGCAACTAAAAGATATTGTTTATTATATAGTGTAAC
>ONZA01008362.1:13983-24330 GCA_900322205.1 Kewa caespitosa
AATAAACAACCTTCTAATTTTGGTGATGCCAAAAGGACATGAGGAAAGATATCAGGAAAAGGTTATTTACGGCACCTTAAATAGGTTCTCATCTTCAATGCCCCAACAACATCTGATCTAATTATTTGCCCATTGCTGTTAACGAGTATATTAACACTCTCGACCACATCCAAGAATACCTGTAAGAAAAAGGAGCAACGTTTCAGTAACTCCTGTTGATGTGAAGATCCAACACTCACAAGATTAAACTCACCTCATTCTTCTTGTAAGCTATTCCCTCACTACGCCATGATACAGCATTAGTTACAGCCATAGGAGGCCTCTGTGTGACTTCCATCCTGTAAGCATCGGTCTTGATGAACTCGCTAAGGATCTTTGCTTCTGTAAACTGAGGGTAGCCGAAGTCCATAATTTCGTCGAGCAACTCATACTGCAAATGACAAACCATATAATCAAAATTAATCTCCACAATACCATTACAGTCTTACAAACAAAGTCAGAAGACTCAGAACAACCTCTTACCACTACAACAAAGTTATCCCTGAGTGATTCCTCTTCTAACTCTTCAAAATAATGCTTGAAAACCTACAAGAGAAGAAGTCGGTCCAAATAATGACTCAATTAGGAAATAAAAACCTTCTACATAAAAGAAGGATACAACTAAGTAAACAAACAACGGGTATAAAATGATTACTGATGGAACTTCTTACATCAACTACACGGTGAAGAAAGAGAAGAAGGCTAGCCGCATTGCAGTTTTGCCTAGCAGCTGTCATTAGATATACATTGTTATGTTGTATAAACATGTAAGTGATCCCATTATCGTACACAACTGGATCTTGAGACTGGGGATCGCCCTGAAACACAAACAGCGTGACAACAAGAAAGAGTGAGATCACATCTACAAGCTCTATCTAAAACGACTGAAATAAAGCTCCATGTATGACAAACTGGAACAATACACCCTTTATTATGAACAGAACAGGAAGAGAACTATCACCACCTATGTCACTCAGACTCTTCATTTCAACCCAAAAGGATCTTTCCTTGACCCTTAGACAGTCACGCAGATGTATATCAACATCTACAAAACCCGACTATGATTCCAACTCAGTCAAATCATACAAGTCTAGGGGGTCAAAACATACGCAGCTACTTGGTCAACTAGTAGTCGAAACTGGAAGAGAGGTAAATTACGGTATGACAATTCAATACTTCAACTAAAATATACGTAGCTACTCTATGAAAACAGTGATATCTGACAACCAATCAGCGACCACGTCTATGCAACACTAAATTTTGAGGACACGGATGAGTGCTATACTACACATGAAACGAAGTTCCTAAATGGTGCAAACTATATACTCCGGTTATGTTAAAAAATGGCAACATAACAAACTTTATAGTCCAGCTATGCAAAATTGAAAGAGGTTAGCACGAATGGAAGGATGACTATCAAAACAATAACATCCAGTTCTCTATAATATTTGCCTTCTAACATCCTCAATTGCAAACAACCTCATAAACATAACATTCACCAGATCAAAAACAAAACCAAAATTAACTAAAAGAAGCAAAAGCTAAGATCAGATCGTATTTGTGTTAGACAATGGACCACTCGTTTCTTAAAACTAAACTTCTCATTTACGAATTCAATAACTACACTGAAAAAGCGCATTAACATCATTCGAGAAGAAACTATCAACTCATCGAACTCTAAACTCAACTTATAGAAGCATAACTATCAAAATAAAATAAAACTCGATTGCAAACAAATTCAAGTGCACGCGACCTAATAAGCTAAGCATTCATCAGATCATCCAAATAACAAACAAAAAACATAACTAATCAAAAGAAGCAAAAGTTAAGCTCAGATCGCATTAGTGCTAGATGACGAGCCACACATTACTCAGCCTAAACTTCCTACTTACTAATCCATCGAACTTCAAACTTAACTTAAGCAAATCAAATTGACAGAGCCAATCACGAATCGGAAGCATAATTCTAAAAACAACTCCAGTTCTCAATTGCACACAACCTAAACAAGCATATCATTCATCAGATCATCCAAATTACAAACAAGAAACACAACTAATCAAAAGAAGCAAAACCTAAGCTCAGATCGCATTTCAGCTACTTGAGCTAAACTTCTTACTTACGAATTCATCGAACTTCAAACTCAAGTTAAGCCAATCAAATACAACTCCAGTTCTCAATTACGAAGTATATCATTCATCAGATCATCCAAATAACAAACAAGAAACAAAACTAATCAAAAGAAGCAAAAACTAAGCTCAGATCACATTTCTGTTGCTTAAGCTAAATTACTTACTCACGAATTCATCGAAAACTTCAACTCAAGTTAAGCGAATCAAAAACAACTCCAGTTCTCAATTACGAAGCATAACATTGGATCAGATCATACAAATAACAAAACAGAAAACCTAAAGCTAAAAGGTCACTGATCAAAAGCAACAAAAACCGAACCTCTTTCTCGATGAGTTTGGTGAAGAATCGCTCAGCCTGAACAGCAGAAACATCGCCGCGATAATCTCTCCAAATGAGAACTCGACCTTTAATGTCTAGAAGGAACAGCGCTGAGGCCGCTCCCGACATTTCTCCAATCGCCACCGCAAAACTCCGCGATAATTACGAAACCCTAGCAATTCAGACGAATAATGAAGAACAACAATATGAATAACAAGATGAAGATGAAGAGAAAATGAGATCTGAGAAGTTTGATTTGGTGTGATGTAATGATGGTTATGATCGAGACGCCATTGTTACGCCATTGAAGAGGAATTTGAAGCTCTCTCAGTCTCAATTGGACATGATTTTTTGGTGTGGATTTGGGTACTGATGCGGTGGAAATAATAAAATGAACAAAATATGATGGGATCAAGTTTTGAACAAGTGAAGATGATGGGAGGTCCATGTGGTGTTACTGTGTGGTGCAATTGTAGGTGATGACTTGAGTGGGCCTTAATCCAATTTTTGTTTGGGCCTTGAGTACCTTTTTCAATGGAGCAAGGCGCAAATTAAATCAATTAGAGTGGTACCTCAAAGTTCATTGAACATTAATGATAAATGTGTTGGATGTCATGTGCAATCATAATCAAGTACACAACTGGTCAAATATAAATTTTATTGGGGGTACGATTCTCTGGGTACTGGAAGTATCCTATAAGATTGCCAAGTTTGTACTTTTAGTATTTCTCAATTAATCTTAGCTTCATTCACAAGAAAACATAATTATATGTGATTAGTTTTTGTTACATAAGTATAAAGAGATTTCCAAACATAGTAGAAAGATCGAGATTATTTGCAACAGGATTAAGTACCGTTGATCTTGATCACAAAATGATGGAACCAGTCTTACAGTCGAACCGCTCTACATACGAAGCATATTTAACACTCGAAATGTCGACTTTTCTGTGAAAATTTAGTACATTTACAGCTTGTTTCTTACATTAATACGTTCAGAGGATGTCAGAAATGAAGACTATAAGACACGGTCCGAATTCTTCATTAGCAGCAATATAACGATCGAACACAAAGTTCCATGCCTTTACAGCACAAAGTCCTCTCCGAGTTCCTTGATGACGCCATTCACTTTGGTTAACATATCTGAAATAGAATGATGAACCAACAATTGGCATTAGCAGTTGACATAAGTCATAACCCCTTCTAAGTATCAAGTTCAGTGCTTTAAAAATCATTAGTATAGTATAGTACATCATATATGGAACTGTTCTTAACGTACGAAATAGGATGCATGTTCGACAAGGTGTGGTAAAAGGTAAACCTGTGAGCTAACGACCCCAAATTCCTTAGCAAGTAGCAAGTATCCATTAAAGATCAAGCAATGAATTTCGTAATCTGAATTTGATAAAGTACTAAAATCATTTGATGAAACCCAAGGCAAGGAGAGTACAATTAACAAGCCGGAAACTTGAAATCAGTCCGAATAGAAATGTTGTCCATGTACAAGAGTTGGGAGGACGGAGACCAATCCATCGGTGTTATGCGTTATAGTAACATTTAGACGTTAGAGTCTCACTGAAAGGTGTAACCTCAAAGTAGAACACAAAGGAAGTGCAAGTAGAAGGAACTGTTAGGAGTAACTTGAAGTGGATACTTACCAAGGAAGGAGGCATCTTGCATATATTTCTGCAAGCACACAAAGGAGAGAAAGAAAGGGAAAAAGAAAAGAAAAGATATATTTAGTCCCTGGACGAACCAGAAATGAACAGTTGATCAAGGGTGACAGCATATGAAGCTAGGAGTAAGTACCGCAATTTGTTCTTTCAGATTAAGATCATTAGTTACATCACGAAGAGCAAGAGCTGTTGATCCATCTCGGAGAGCAAGAGCCATATTACCTACATCAGGAAAACGACAATAAATAAAGATGGTTGAATATGGGCAAAAAAAGGTTTCGTTGTAGAGAGAACTGCATGTGTACCCTGTTCCATCTCGACTGAGCAATTTGAGACAAGCGATGTGAAGCGAGGGGGAAATGCAGCAACTTTGATTTGAGAATCAGTGGCTAAATCAAGGGCCTGTGACACCTGGCGTTCTTCACTATGGGAGCATGCTTGGGTAGGAGAGACACAAGTTGGGGTCATCACACTTGACATTTCTGGTCTGTGAACCATTTTCTATGTCTTTCAGTAGTTGCTATTAGAGATAACAAAAGGGAAATGCCATAAATCTGAATAGCATGTTAGGACTTGGGAGTATAATAGAATGATCAGGGAAAGTCGTCGATTAATTGTTCTTGGGAAACAACTTTACCTATATGGAGGTATGAACTCCGATTCAGAAGATAATGCAGATACGACATCCACAGCTGGAAGTCCATTAGGGAGTTTATTTGAAAGGATGTTCTGGGGAAGAAACAAGAAACGGACCGTCACAGAAAATAACTACAATCTTCCCAAGCACTTGCTACAAATTTCTGAGCTATCGCACAAGGGAGATTGTATGCAGCTTTTACCTCAACTGAAGTTATGAAGTCTTCTGTTTCTGTGATGGTAGAAAACCGCAAGGCAAACTTCTGCTTCTGCAAATAAGCCGAACAAGCATACATTTGAGGCACGAAAACAAAAATGGGCACGCTGCTGACTTAAAAACCATCTTAAATTTCATTTCAAAAAAAAAAAAAATAAAAAAAAAAATGGAAATCTGAAAGTAGTTTCTTGCTAAGAAGCACTGGAGTCTCTCGTGTAGTCATGTGACAATTCATATATTAGAAACGAAACTTTTCTTTTTAAGTTATAGCTGGTGTTTCTTGATTGCTAGAACCATACAAGTACCACATGGAAAGAGAGACATGATTCTATTCACACGTAGAGATGAAGAGATGGCTTAATATATTGTCAATGATCAAAAGAGAAATCAGCAACTCTATTGATACTCAAAAGGAAAAGAAATTTATGATTAGGAGTAACTATGTTCCAATTAATTAAGAAGCCAACTGAGGATTATGTCTGAACTAGAGAGGTCTACCGCCTACCTCATCTGCGGTATCAATGTAGCTTGCAAAGACTACAAGGCTACCTCGGGCAGGAAACCCAGAGAGGCATGACACATGAGGCCAAGTAAACAGCAGCTTGGAGATGAAGTGCTCTTCCTGCAGTAAAGAGCAATTCTTCTTATCACTTGAAAAGTTGAAACTGATCAAGATACCATCATAATCTCATTGAATCATTTTCAACCAACAACATAATGTTTGCCTGGAGTAGTTAGCAACAACAAAGCCAAAAATGATAGCTGATCAATAGTAGCTAATCACTATTTCATCAGACACTTGATAGAAATCAGTTCAATACAGAGACCACTCAACAGCACGGTTATTGAGATGCTCGTATACTGCTATAATTGACTGAAAAGAGTGTTGGATTGAAAAGATGTTTAACCAAGCAAATCGTCATCAAGCAATCAGGAGAATAGAGAAAACTCATGAGACAGATCTTGAAATAATTTAAAAATGGCTGTTCTGTTTTACAATCTTGATCTGCCTCAGAAACTCATTGGAGTTTCAAAGTTATATCTAGAAGTCAAGATGCAAATCAGTTCAACTTTTAACCTTAACATTGCCGGCAACTTCCAATCATCATAGCAGTAAACGCAGCAGAACCTCACTAAGAGGACAGTCGCAGAAATCGAACAAACAAACTTGCTAATCCACTCACAGAAAGCTTAAACTACTTCTAAACTCAAATTCAGTATCCACTCAGATCTATCGCAACGTCAAAAAAATTCGAATCATCATTCATCGAGCAGTAAATTTAGCTACTATTTGTTGTATGATCAGAGAAGTTATCCTACATCAAATTTCAAAAATCCCGTGCAGGTTACCACCATAGAACAATTTAGTGAATTATCATCCAAGCTACTGATTCTCACATGCTTAATCAACTTCAAAACTCAAAAACAGTATCCTCACACATTCATCACCATATCGAAATCTTCAACTCATCAATCATCCAGAACCAGAAGTAAATTTAGCTACCATTTCTCGCATTTTCATAGAAGTTATCCTACATCAAAATTCAAACTCGAATTCAAAACTCCACTGCGACATACCGCCATAGCAAAATCTCGAAAAACATTATCCAAGCTACTGATTCTCACATGTTTAATGAAGCTTAAATATACTTCACAGCTCAAAACCAGCATCCACAGTTCCACACTACACAGATTCATCCCAATAGCATAAATCATTGAATCATCATAATCATTCATCCAGTAGTAAGTGAGCTCACTAATTATCCCAACAACATCAAATTAAACTCAGTTTCCAAAATCATCATCAATCATCCAGCAGTAAATTAAGCTCACTTATTTGACGCAATTACCAGCAAACGAGAGATATAGAGAGAAACTCGAGTTCGCTATCCACACAGATTCATCGCCACATCAAAATTTCTTCAAATCATCAATCATTATCATTCATCCAAAAACGAAGCTCACTATTTCACACAATTTCCAGCAAATTAGAGACAGAAACTCGAATTCAATATCCACACATATTCATTGTCACATCAAAAATCTTCAAATCGTCAATCATCAATCATACAGCATCAATTGTAGCTAGTTAGCTACTGATGAACGAAATTTCCAGCAAATGAGAAGATACATATACAAAGACTCAATCCACACAGATTCATCGCCATATCAAAACTCTTCGATTAATCAATCATCATCATTCATCCATCAGTAAACGTAGCTCACTCATTCACGCAATTTCAACAAATTAGAGATAGAACGAGAAACTCGAATTCTATATCCACACATTTAATGCCACATCAAAATCCTCCGATTCAGCAATCACAACATCAATCATACAGCAGCAAATTTCGCTCGCAAATTCTCGCAATCACAACAACTTAGAGAGAGATCTTTAAAGAGAGAGAGAGACTTTAACTCACTATCCACACAGATTCATCGAAACAATCAACATTTTTCGAATCATCAATCATCATCAATCACGATCACACATCCAGTACCAAATTTAGCGCGCGAATTCTCGCAACTACAACAACGCAACTTAGAGACAGAGTGTGTGTGTGTGTGTGTTTTAGAGAGAGAAACTTACGATGACGGTTCCGAGCAAGGAGACGGTGAGGACGGAGTCATCGGAGGTGGAGGAGCCGTCGGCGGAGGGGTGGAGAGAGACGACGGCGGATCCTCCGATTGTGGAGGAGATCCATGTCGACTTGAACATGTTTCTCTTTATTGGAATCAAATGAGAAGATGATGAAGATGAACACGATGATGATGATGATGATGAATAACTGCAAGGATAGTTGAAGCATCTTGAGTACTGAACCTTCCATTTCCATTGGTTTTCTCTCTCCTCCATTCCTGTGTTTCCCGCCATTTCTCTGTCGCTCTAATTTGAGATTTTGAAAATGTTTGTTATGGTTAGTGAAACAGATAGTGCATATATAGTTATTGCTTTTTTTACTTTTCTTTTTTTTTTTCCTTAAAAAAGGAAGGAAGGTTTCATTTTTGAATGAATTGAATTGAAATGTAATTTTATTTCAATCAATATTTGAACTTTTTACACTCATTAAAACCTCCATATCAAGATATTTCTAATGGCATTTTGAATATGAAAACCACGCAACGGTTAAGCTACGAGCTTAACCGAACTGTAATAGTCTTAACAGAAATGAAAATAAGTCGAAAGGAACAGGGCTTAAGTCTCACCATCAAAAAGAGTCACTCAGCATAAGAGGCCGGGAAGAATGGTCGAAACATGTAATTTGAAGACGAATTGAGAGGAGATCGTGATCAAATTAATAAGGAAATTCGCGACGTCAGTGGCCTCACGAAAGCACTCGGTTAAGAATGGAGAATTGTACATGAAGAATTAACATCTCTTAGTTACCAGCTGCATGCCATCAACAAAACTGAAAAATAAAAACTGATTACTAAAGTTAATTTATTGACACACGAGATTAAAAATAGAAATAGAGGACGACTTCAAATACTCTTCCTCTCAACTTTAGAGGTAACATGAATACATTACACTGCAAACTGGCCAATTATAGTCATCATCTATTCATCTCTTCCTAGTCTCTACACAACAAAGAAGCAACAAAACGTAAAAACATGGATCATTTTGCTTGCTGAGTGATTGACATCCACCATAATGTTGGTTGTAGCAATAGTCTAGCCTAGTTCAGCACACAATCCATTGGCCATAATCTAGGAGTATAGAGTAACGCTTTACTGAAAGGAAAACAAAGACCATCAACAATCTTTGGTCGTCTGTAAGAAAAGAGTGTTGCTCAAGTGGTAGAGAGCACACCTCCCAACATAGAGGTTGGGGGCTCGATTCTCATCAAGGTTTTCGTGCCTCCCTTTACACCAAAAAAAACAATCTTTGGTCGTCTGTAATTGTTCTTTGGATCCAAACGACATACGATACCATTACCGCCAAATACCGTAATCTTCTTATCATCACTCACTTCAACTATTAGAAGCGAACGCCATACGTTCAGTTCTTGGTTCTTGATGACCAAATACTTGAACCGCAAGTCTCCTACATCTTGATCAGTATCCTTCATCAGCCATAATTCTATGCCCTTCAAATCTTTTGCATATGTAACCGCGTAGAGGCGATTTCGTAGAATTCCGATGTTAGCCAATTTCTTCTTGTGTTCGCCTCCACATGGCGAGGGCATGCACCAAACGTATTTCTTCCGTCTCGGAAACAAAGGACAGTATTTGTGTTTTGTCCAACCAGTATAAAGCACCACTGAGCTCTAACAGTTTTCTTTCATCGCTGACAACTCCCCAATGCTCGGAACCTCTAATAATATTAAGCAAATCCTTGTTACAAATTTTCTGCATACTTGTAACAAGAATGTCGACCGTGAGTCGTCGATGAACAAACAATTCTGATGAGTTTGTATTGCCTTGTCGACGAGCAAAATCCGATCCCACTTACGTACATATTCGTAGGCATCCCTAGGTAACTCACGTCTAGAGATCGTCGTGTGCTCACCCGTCAATGGATTAATTACATGATAGTTGTAAGGCTGATAACAATCATAGACACGAGTTGTGGAACACTGCATGATAACCCATATTATTGAAACCTACACGTCGTTCAAGCTTTAAAGTCAGTTGCCAACTAGAACCCTGGCCTTCAAATAAGCTGAACTTGGTAGGCCTAGTGGCTAAACAGGAAGGATGAGTACTAGGGAAAGCTAGGATGGCGATCCGAGCGAGGTACGTGCCAATGTAGTTTGGCAAAAGCGGGTTCAGAGATTACGTCGCGCCATAACTTACATACTTGCTTACAGTTAATGATATCCCCAACATGAATCCTAGAAAGTATGTTCGATCAGCAGTATATCTAATGGAAGATCAAGATCTGAGGTAGAGGTACATTGTTGTTGTTGCCCTATTTGCATATTTCTGGTTGATCTTCGCCGCGTTCTTGGATGTGCAGCATCACTCACGCATGCGTCGTTGCATAGGAGATCAACTTTTGAAGTAGTACATTGTCGTTGTTGTATTATTCTGATTGATCTTCTTGGACCTTTGGAACTATCACCAGTTATGATCATCTTGTTCTACAATAACACAAGAAAATGAAGCACCAAAAAGAAAAAGATTGCTAGAAAGTGAAAGAAAGAAACCTAAATATGGAGTTCTTTACAATGGAGTTCTCAAACTGGAAAGTTGTACGTCTAATTTATAGGTGAATTGGTCGTGCTTCCAACTTGTTTGAAAAGAAGGCAAAAGCTATTGATGGGCAGACTATCGATCCACTTCCCTTGAATTTTAGCCAAGTCTAAAGTCAATTCGAAATATTATAAACTT
>ONZA01008365.1:5700-19762 GCA_900322205.1 Kewa caespitosa
GAGTCACTTGAGCTCGACTTGCCCTTCTTGAGACTATGCTCGACTTTAAGCTCGTATTCAATTTACGAGGTTGGAGCTTGGTTCGACTTTTNNATTTTAATTAATATTACGTCATTAACCTTTTAACATGTACTTCATATAACACTAGTAAAATCATATTTAATTGACAATTAGATAATTTTCCAGAACTCCATTGAAACATTGACCGCAATTTTTTTTCTTTTTCTTTATGATTTACATCTTATACATCAAGTAAAAAGTTAATGAACTAACACTAACCAAACTAAATAATATAACAAATAATAAAAAATAAATAAGTCAAACCTCAAGAAGTCGAACCGCGACTCCGACCATTTACCCAGCTCAAACTCATCATTAACCGAGGCCGATCCCGAGCCGAGATTTGACCTAGCCGAATCTAAAGATTCGACGAGCCGACTCCATTCATTTGCAACCTTATTTGTCAATTCCATCCTCCACATATAGTCCATGATCCCAAAACAATCCTCCTCCTCCTCTTCCTCCTCCTCATCCTCATCATCATTATTTAGCTTAAACATTAAGAACCCAACAAAATGGGCCTTCACTTCACTCCCACCCAAGCCCAATAACCAACCCAAACCCACTCCTCACAATAAAACCCCAAAAAACCCTAGCCCCCTTTCTCATTCCCATTTCCCAACACATACGCCTCCTCCATTTGACCCACCCAGGTAAGGTAAGATCCGAATCACCATGACAACCCGGCTTCGCAAGAACCGCAAGAAGCGCGGCCACGTCTCGGCCGGGCACGACCGTATCGGGAAGCACCGCAAGCACCCAGGAGGACGAGGAAACGCAGGTGGGATGCACCACCACCGCATCCTCTTCGACAAGTACCATCCCGGTTACTTCGGTAAGGTTGGGATGAGGTACTTCCACAAGCTAAGGAACAAGTTCCACTGCCCCACCCTCAACATCGACAGGCTCCACTCCATGCTCCCCGCTGACGTCATCGACAAGGCCAAGAGTGAAGGGAAGGTCCCACTCATTGACGTCACCCAGTTCGGGTACTTTAAGGTCTTGGGTAAGGGCGTTTTGAATGAGAAGGTGCCCGTTGTTGTTAAGGCGAAGTTGGTTAGTAAGGTTGCTGAGAAGAAGATTAAGGCCAATGGTGGCGCTGTCCTTCTCACTGCTTAGATCTTAGAGGGCTAGTTTCGTCTTCTTCTTGTTTTTGTTTTTCTGTTTGGAGTAAGTACTAGTAAGTGAAGGTTTGTGTTGGTACTTTATCATTTTGAGGATTATATGATATGTTATCTTATGTTATCTTCACATTTATGGATTTTGTTGTGTTTTTTTATGATTTCATTAGTGTTTGATTTGTTGTGGGTTGTTTTTGGAATTTGTTGATTTTGGTGTTTTTGTTGTGATTCATAGTATATTTTATTTGATGAGGGATTAGGGTTTGCTTTGCGGATGGGGGTTGTAATTGGTATGAACATGGTTTGGTGAAATTGTTGTTGTTGCAGTGATTAATTGAATTTGAAGGTGAGTGGTCTATGGGTTGTGGATATTGATTGATATTTGAGCAAAATCATATGAATAGATGTTGTGTTATGTTGAGCTTGTTGATGTAAATGTGTTATCTATTTTAAGTTGATTTTGGGTATGTCGTATAATTCAACTGATGTAGTTGTCGGGGGTTTGCTGAAGTTTTACGTTTGAGTGGGGAAATGATATAAGAACGCCGTAAGTTGCTGCTGCTGATTACAAATCGGAAATGTGATCAGTTTTATGCTGTGTGAATATAGTCGCCATTCATTTTGTAGGAAGTCATTTCCCTCGTGTTTCGAATGAGGTTGTTTGCAGAAAGGTATGAATCTATTCTGGTTGTGTTAGTATGATGGGGTTCTAGCTATTCAAAGTGCGTGTTTTGTTTGTCATGTGTTGTGATGATATAGTTGACGACTTGTGGGGGGTTAACTTCGTCAGGATTGTTTGGTTCCGTTGGCAGATGTGTTATTGGCAACATTGATTTTCTCTAATTGTTATGTGTGTGATGGCGTAGACGTGATATGGTTCCTTCGTGATATGTGTTGGGTTGTGCATTGAGTACTTAAGTTTCTTTCATATAATGAAAAACCTTACGTTAGAAACGACTCGTCTCGTATCTTGCTCATGTGTTGGTGGGGGTGATGAAGTTCAAATTTGTGGAGATGTCATTGTCAAGGTTAATTGAGTTAAGGAGGAGACTTCCATCAATGAGCCTAGATGGGAAATGTGTTGTTGCTTGGGTTGGCTTAATTCTTCGATGGTACTAGATATTATGATGAGTAACAGGTTACAATGATGTAGTGTTTCTTCTAAGCGAGTCGGACTGTCAAAGTGTATTCTCTGGCTATTAGAAGTAAGTTTTGACAAGCTTCTGATGTCGTATTGAGAATGTTTGTCGTAGTTTTCTATGTCTAAGGTTTTACTAGTGGGCTGATACTTCAACAGTGAATCTATTTTGGAGGAGGTGGTGATATCTTGTTGTATCTTCTATATTGTCAATTGGACTCATGTGAGCAGTAGAAGAAGTTTGATAATGTCAAAGAACAAACTTTAGATGGGAGCCAAGCATTGTGTAGGCCAATAATGTTCATATTTTCTAGCTCTTGCTTTTGTTATTTGTTGGGATTGTCGTTTATTTTTGTTTTGTTCGTTGGTTGCGTCTCATCTTGTGGGTATATGTTATTGTTTTGCTTTTTGGAGTGGCAAGGGATCATGGCTTTGGTTGAGAATGTGGACGCATGGAGATGGCTGCATAGGCTATCTTGTGTTCGTGTTTTCATGTGTTGAGATTGGTCCATTGTGATCTACTGAATAGAGCATTATTTGCCTCGTGTCATGGATAAGGTAAATGTTAAGGTTTTGTGACTCTAGTTCGGTAGGATTGTAATGGTGACCTGTTTGAACTTTTGTTGGTTTTGTGGTCTAGCTTGCTTTGTGTAAACGATAATTGAAAATTATTTCTAGATGTTTTGGATGATGTAGTTGGTGGAAATATATGATCCATTGTGGACACTTGCCTCATTTTACAGCCGGTTTCGGCGTTTTCCTTCAAAGTCCGGGACCCCATATAGGTCATATCTCACCAAGTTAATGGCCGAAACGGACTCCAATGGCCTCTTAGGCCTGTATATGTCCATGGTGCCATTTTCATTAATTTTTAGGACCCCCCGGTGTCGATTCTCGTGACTTGTAGCCTTTGATTGAGGCCGTTTTCGAGGCGTCTCGTGACCCGGTGGGGATTGGCCCCCACATTGCCATGGCGCGTTCCCACATTGACATAATTCCCACCCATGGCGATAGTTGCCTCTAGGAATAGGAACACCTTTTACAACTCGTTTTCGGCGTTTTACTTCAGAGTCCGAGACATGTTCGGGACCCACATTTAGGCCATTTCTGACCAAATCAATTGTTGAAACGGATTCCAATTGTATTCTAGGGTTCATATTTGTCCATGGTGCTGTTTTCGTCAATTTTTATTTGGACTCCCGAGGTTAATTTTCGTGATTTATAGCCTTTAGTTTTGGCTGTTTCCGGGAGCGTCCCGGGCCCGGTGAAGATTGACCCCCTTATCGCAAGGGCGCGTTCCTGCATCAACATAAGCCCCACCCATGGCGACATTGGGAACACCTTTTACAGCTCGTTTCGGCATTTTCCTTCAAAGTCCGACACGTGTCCGGGACCACCATATAGGCCATTTATGACCAAATTAATGGATGAAATGGACTCCAATGGCCTCCTAGGCCACATATTTGTTCTTGGTGCCGTTTTCGTCAATTTTTATTTCGGACCCCCGAGATCGATTTTCGTGACTTAATATAGCCTTTGGTTTCGGCCATTTCCGGGGCGTCCTGGGCCGGTAGAGATTGACTCCCACATTGCAAGGGCGCGTTCCAACATCAACATAAGTCCCACCGATGGCGACGCTTCCTGGAACACCTTTTACAACCCATTTTCAATGTTTTCCTTGACAATCCGACATGTGTCCGAGACCACCATATAGGCCATTCATGACCAAATCAATGGGCGAGACGAACTTTAATGGCCTCTTAGGACCCATATTTGTCCATGGTGCCGTTTTCGTCAATTTTCATTTCGAACCCACCGGGGTCGATTTTCGTGACTTATAGCCTTCGGTATTGGCTATTTACGGGCGTCCTGGGACCCGTAGGGATTCACCCCCCCTTCGCAAGGGCGCGTTCCCACATCAACATAAGCCCCACTCATGGTGACACTTGCTTCCGGAAACACCTTTTACAACTCATTTTTAGTGTTTTCCTTCACAATCCGACATGTGTCTGGAACCACCATATAGGCCATTTATGTCCAAATTAATGGCCGAAACGGACTCCAATGGCTTTCTTGGACCCATATTTGTCCATGGTGCCGTTTTCTTCAATTTTCATTTCGGACCCCCTGAGGTCGATTTTCGTGACTTATAGCCTTCGATTGAGGCCGTTTCCGGGGCGTCCCGGGGCAGGGTGGAGATTGGCCCCCACATCGCAAGGGCGCGTTCCCACATCAACATAATCCCCACCCATGTCGACAATTGCCCCCAGGAATACCTTTTACAACTCGTTTTCGGCGTTTTCCTTCAAAATCGTGTCCGGGATCCCATATAGGCCATTTTTGACAAAATCAATGGCAGAAACGGACTTCAATGGCCTTCTAGGGCCCATATTTGTTCATGGTGCTGTTTTCGTCAATTTTTATTTGGACCCCTAAGGTCGATTTTCGTGAGCCTTCGGTTTCGACCGTTCCCAAGGCGTCCCGGCCCCGTGGAGATTGACCCCCCCATCGCAGGGGCGCGTTCCCGCATCAACATAAGCCCTACCCATGGCGACACTTGCCCTCGTGAACACCTTTTGCAACTCGTTTTCGGTGTTTTCCTTCAAAGTCCGACACGTGTTCGGGACCACCATATAGGCCATTTCTGACCAAATCAATGAACGAAAAGGACTCCAATGACCTCCTAGGTCCCATATTTGTCCATGGTGCCGTTTTCGTCAATTTTCATTTCGGACCCCCGGGTCGATTTTCGTGACTTATAGCCTTCGGTATTGGCCGTTTCCGGGGCGACCGGGGTCAGGTGGAGATTGGCCCCCACATCGCAAAGGCGCGTTCCCACATCAACATAAGCCTCACCCATGGCGACACTTGCTTTCGGGAACACCTTTTACAACCCATTTTCAATGTTTTCCTTCATAATTCGACACGTGTCCGGGACAATCATATAGGCCATTTATGAACAAATCAATGGCCGAAACGGACTCTAATTGCCTCCTAGGACCAATATTTGTCCATGGTGCCGTTTTCATCAATTTCGATTTCGGACCCCCCGGGGCCGATTTTCGTGACTTATAGCCTTCGGTATTGGCCGTTTTCGGGGCGACCGGGGTCAGGTGGAGATTCGCCCCCCTTCGAAAGGGCGCGTTCCCACATCAACATAAGCCCCGCCCATGGCGACAATTGCCCCCAGAAACACCTTTTACAGCCCGTTTTCGACGTTTTCTTTCAAAGTCCGACACGTGTCCGGGACCACCTTATAGGCCATTTCTGACCAAATCAATGGCTGAAAAGGACTCCAATGGGCTTCTAAGGCCCATATTTGTCCATGGTGCTGTTTTCGTCAATTTTCATTTTGGACCCACCGAGGTCGATTTTCGTGACTTGTAGCCTTCAGTTTCGGGCGTTTCCGGGGCGTCCCAAGCCCGGTGGAGATTGATCCCCCCCATCACAAGGGCGCGTTCGCGCATCAACATAAGCCCCACCCATGGCGACCCTTACTCTCGAAAACACCTTTTACAGCTCATTTTCGGCGTTTTTCTTCGAAATCCGACACGTGTCCGGGACCACCATATAGGCCATTTCTGACCAAATCAATGGCCGAAACGGACTCTAATGGCCTCCTAGGCCCTATATTTATCCATGGTGCCGTTTTCGTCAAATTTTATTTCGGACCCCCCGGGATCGATTTTCGTGACTTATAGCCTTTGGTTTCGGTCATTTCCGGGGCGTCCTGGGCCCGGTGGATATTGGCCCCCACATCGCAAGGGCGCGTTCTCATGCCAACATGTGCGTCACCCATGGCGACACTTACTTCCGGGAACACCTTTTACAACCCATTTTCACTATTTTATTTCACAATCCGACACGTGTTCGGGACCATCATATAGGCCATTTATGACCAAATCAATGGCCGAAACGGACTCCAATGGCCTCCTAGGACCCATATTTGTCCATGGTGCCGTTTTCGTCAATTTTCATTTCGGACCTTGCGGGCCGATTTTCATGACTTATAGCCTTTGATATTGGCCATTTCCGGGGCCTCCTGGGACGTGTGGAGATTCGCCTCCCCCTTCGCAAGGGCGCGTTCCCACATCAACATAAGCCCCATCCTTGGCGACACTTGCCCCCGGAAACACCTTTTACAACTCGTTTTCGCTGTTTTCCTTCAAAGTCCGACACGTGTCCGGGATTACCATATATGCCATTTTTGACCAAATCAATGGCCGAAATGGACTCTAATTGCCTCCTAGGACCCATATTCGTCCATGGTGCCGTTTTCATTAATTTTCATTTCGGACCCCACGAGGCCGATTTTCGTGACTTAGTTACAGCCTTCGGTTTAGGCCATTTTCGGGGTTCCTGGAGCCCGGTGGAGATTGGGGCCCCCGTCGCAAGGGCGCGTTCCCACGTTAACCTAATCCCCACTTATGGCAACAATTGCCCCCAGGAACACCTTTTATAGCTCGTTTCGGCGTTTTCCTTCAAAGTCCGACACGTGTTTGAGACCCCATATAGGCCATTTTCGACCAAATCAATGGCCGAAACGGACTCCCATGGCCTTTTAGGGCCCATATTTGTCCATGGTGCTGTTTTGGTCAATTTTTATTTGGACTCTCGAGGTCAATTTTCGTGACTTATAGCCATCGGTTTCGCCCGTTTCCGAGGCGTCCTGGGGCCGGTGGAGATTGACCCCCCCCATCGCAATGGCGCGTTCCCGCATCAACATAAGCCCCACCCATGGCGACACTTGCCCTCGTGAACACTTTTTATAGCCCGTTTTCTGCGTTTTCCTTCATAGTCCGACACGTGTCCGGGACTACTATGTGGGTCATTTCTGACCAAATCAATGGACGAAACGAACTCCAATGGCCTCCCAGGGCCCATATTTGTCCATGGTGGTGTTTTTATCAATTTTCATTTCGGACCCCTGGGGCTGATTTTCGTGACTTATTTCCTTCGGTTTCGGTCATTTCCGGGCGTCCTGACCCGGTGGAGATTGCTCCCCCTCGCAAGGGCGCGTTCCGACATCAACATAAGCCCCATCCATGGCGACACTTGCCGACGAGAACACCTTTTACAACCCGTTTTCGGTGTTTTCCTTCAAAGTCCGACATGTGTCCGGAACCATCATATAGGCCATTTCTGACCAAATCAATGGCCGAAACGGACCCCAATGGCCTCTTAGGGCCCATATTTGTCCATGGTGCCGTTTTTGTCAATTTTCATTTCGGACCCCCGGGGCCGATTTTCGTGACTTATAGCTTTCGGTTTCGGCCATTTTCGGGGCGTCCTGGTGTCCGATGGAGATTCCCCCCTCCCCCCCATCGCAAGGGCGCGTTCCCTCATCAATATAAGCCCGACCAATGGCGACACTTGCCCCCGAGAACACCTTTTATAACCCGTTTTCAACGTTTTCTTTTAAAGTTAGATACGTGTTCGGGAGCACCATATAGGCCATTTTTGGCCAAACCAATGGCCGAAGCGGACTCCAATGGCCTCATAGGGCCCATATCTGTCCATGGTGCTGTTTTCGTCAATTTTCATTTTGGATCCCCGAGGCCTATGTTCGTGACTTATAGCCTTCGGTTTAGGCCGTTTCCGGGGCGTCCGGGGCCCGGTGGAGATTGGTCCCCCGATCGCAAGGGCGCATTCTTATATCAATATAAGCCCCGCCTATGGCGACACTTGTCCCCGGGAATACCTTTTACAGCCTGTTTTCGGCATTTTCCTTCAAAGTCCAACACGTATCTAGGATCACCATGTAGGCCATTTGTGACCAATTCAAAGGCCGAAATGGACTCCAATGGCCTCCTAGGGCCCATATTTGTCCATGGTGCCATTTTTGTCAATTTTCATTTCGGACCCCCCGGGGCCGATATTCGTGACTTACAGCCTTCGGTTTCGACCATTTCCGAGGTGTCCGGGGCCCGGCGGAGATTGCCCTCCCCCATCGTAAGGGCGCGTTCCCACATCAATATAAGCCCCATCTACGGCGACACTTGCCCCCAGGAACACCTTTTACCGCCAGTTTTCGGCGTTTTCCTTCAAAGTACGACACGTGTCTGGGACCACCATATAGGCCATTTCTGACCAAATCAATGGCCGAAACGAACTCCAATGGCCTCCTAGGGCCCATATTTGTCCATGGTGCCGTTTTTCGTCAATTTTCGTTTCGGACCCCCGGGGCCGATTTTCATGACTTATAGCGTTAGGTTTCGGCCATTTCCGGGACGTCCCGGTGCCCGGTGGAGATTGCCCCCCCATCGCAAGGGCACATTCCCACATCAATATAAGCCCCACCCATGACGAGTTTGTGGGTGCATTATGATTGAGGTTGCCCGCTTTCTGAAGTGGGTGCTTTATTTGTCATATGATCTGATTGACGTGGTTGTGGGGGTTGAAGTTCAACATGATGATTGAGTCTGTTTACAAAAGTTATATTGTGGCACCATTTTCTTTCCTGCTATACCAGCAGGTTATCTGTGGTTTTGTTTTGCCGGACTAGCTGACACTATTTTCTTTTCTGTTGTAGTAGTAATGGATCATCTTGATTTAGCCTTCGTTCTAGGTGTTGGACTATGATAGTGCATATGCTCCGAGTATCACAAGTAAGTTTTGGTGAGCTTGCTTAATTGAAGTTGTATGACTACGATTCGATAATTGTGTTTAGAACAGCTGTTGTAAGCGTCTATGATTAGACTTTTACCGTTGGATCGACTGATTTGAGACTGAAAGTTTCATGCACCCTCAATAATCGAAGCTTTATACATCTAACACTTTGAGATTCAAAACATCAAACACCAATATACTCCTATTATGAGCCCCTAAGGCAAAAGTCATCTGTGTCTATCGCAGCTGAAACTTGAAAAACACCAGGGTGCTGAAACTCAACGACCACTTGTTTGCAGTCGGAGCCCAAAGAAACATGCAAAAACTGATATGTCTTTTGATGAACCCCCTTTCCATACCCTTTTGTATACAGAAGTCCAAAAAATGCCATATTTTGAGCCGAAACTTGAAGGAAATACCATTCTATTGCTCATGCAGAACCAACTCCTGCTTAATTTGGAGTGCTGAAGCTCAAAAAAACACCTGTTTGGTGCCGAAATTCTATGCCCCTCTGTTACGACCTCTCTACAGTGTTCTCCTTGACGATCTCTTCTTTTGGCCCTCCCCATTGTCTTACTCTGTCTTCAGCAATGGAAGCCTGCAAGAAATTTTTGTTATGTTTGGCTTTCTGGGGTGATCACAAATTAGGAAAGCATTTCAGCGGATCTTGTTCTACCTCTTTGTTCCAGTTGGTTCTGTAAACCATGAAGAACAGTACTAATGTTTGAACTGATGTCCCTGCAATCAGTCCATACCAAATCCCCTGCAAAGTCCAACCGTTAAGTTTTCAGCTGTTCGTTACTCTTATTGGAACATTGTCGATACTACAGAAAGGTGTTGCTGAGAAAGTTGGCTGAGCATAAGACATCCAGGGGGTTGTGAGACTATTAAGCTGATCTTGCTAGAGGAGATAGAACATACCTTGACGCCCCAGTGGAGCTTAAAGCTCATTACTAGCCCTAAAGGAATCCCGAATACATAGTAGCACGCAATGTTTACATAAGCCACAACACGTTGCCATCCTGCTCCTATTGCCACACCTGACATCAATGGAGAAGTTCAAAACGTGATGTTCATCCTAATGCTGTCTACTTTCGGTTATTGAAAGTAGAGAACGTTATTTCAGTTTCATTCAGAAGTAGAATGACCTGAAAGAACTGGTTGCACATTGTCTATAACAATGGTTAGGGCGAGCAGAGGGGTGAGTTTGTAGACGAGCTCTTGCACCTCGGTGCTGTTGGTAAATACCGCAGGGTATTGGCGCCGAAGTAATAGGAGGGTGACTGAGAGGAGCAAGCCGATCATAAATGATGTGGCAACAGCTGCCACAACAGAGAGCTTGGCTGCTCGAGGATGAGCTGCCCCGAGTTCATTCGACACGCGGACACTGAAAATCGAACAATACCACTTCAGAGCTATATACCTTAATGTGATGATTGGTTGGATTCATGAATAATGTGATGCATTGCTGGTTTACAAAAGACGTAGCGATTGTAATCAAAATAATGTTGGGTGTGATCAATTCGAGGGACATACCTTACTGCCGCATTGAATCCAATCGATACCATTATTGTCCAACCTAGTATGTTTATGCTGCAGGGCAGAGTTCAAACAAACATAAATGTACTGACAACAGACTGGATCAGGTCCCCAGACATCCTGACTAAAAACCAGGTCTGGAAAACTGTTTCGTATTTTGAGTTTAGCATCGTTTTAATGGAGGCTAAGTAAACCATAAACGATGGAAACAATTTAGAAGTGGATTAAGAGTTATCCAAAACATCAAAACTAAACCCGGAACAGCACCTTCCTTCCTTCTGGCATAGTGAAGGATGGTAGGAGATGTTCTGAATGTAGTTAGATGAATTTAATGAACCGCTGGAATTAATTCACAAATTTATAAGTGGTTTATAGCTTATTGTACACTAATGCTCTATTCAGTCATAGAACATTGGTGACATGCTGGCTTTACAACTTATTCAGTCAGGAGATGAAATAACTTTTACCATATTGACAGGGCATCAACCGATACTTCTGCGTTCTTCAGGTATCCAGCAAACAGAACCAAAGCTACATAATACCACAGTTCGAAACTGCAACATCGAAATTAACATTGACAGCTAAACCCGTGAAAATCTCAAGTGAGCAGAAAACAAGTAGTAGTACACTATTCGTGATCTTAGCCAATACAGAATGACACACTGGATACCGGACTATAAGACAAAAAGTTTGATCCAAGAACCTTGTCAAAGGAGTAGATGATCGGATGCGTCATTTTGTATTGGTTGGAACCACACCTTACGAAGGGACATGTCATATAGGAATCAAAAAGTTTGTTCCTTACCAAATCATCACAGCCGAAGCTAGCGACAACTTTGCGAAACCCCAAAGATCAGCAAATGCCTTGGATGAGAACCCGGTCCAAGCCCCAGCACACCGGCCACTAAATACATATCCTAGCTGAGCCACAACTATGAACCACCATGATCCATTCAGCACGACAGCGGCCCCTACCAACCCCCATTTCAACTTAACCATAAGTAGCCAGCTGAAGAACGTGTGCAACACCAGCGCCACTGCTGCTATGGCCGCCATGACCATAACCTTGTGTTACAGTGAAATTAGGAAATCAGAAAATAGTGGTATAATAGCAAAATGTAATATTTGGTATGTCTGCTATGTATTGGAAGATCTGATATAACAAGAACCTTATTGCGATTAGGAAAGCTGATATCTTTGCGACTACTCTCAGTCACAAGTCAACTTTTATGTCAAATTTTCACCTTGCTCTGAGCCTGCAAGAACTTGGCGGTGGAGAAATTCATCCCGAAGGCGAACAACTGAGGTATCATGAAGAGAGCGAACCTCCCTGCAGCTTCTGAGATTTCCGAGTTCTGGCCTATTAGCTTTAATATTGGGGCAGCAAATATGTACAGAAACACTAGGATAGCGCCTGTTGCATTGACGATCAACCATGATCTTTGCATGTAGATTCCTAGCATGCCAGTTTGCCCTGCCCCAAATGCTTGCCCACATAGTGTCTCTAGTGCACTTCCCATTCCTAGCTGATCACGACAAGACATAAAATTTTAGAGTCATTGGTCAGAAACCACCAACGTTCTACTATGGTTTTCTTGCAATATACCATGTCATGCTCCTATAGATGTTGTCGAGTTACTCAAGTATCACTCTCCCTCTTGCATTAGTTTATATGCTTAAGTGGTCGATCGCATGGGTACAAAAGGCGGTTTTGATTCAATGGTTTGAAATCTCAAGTATTATATATTCATATGTTAGTGAAAATGTTACCATGATCCCCAAGGAGAAGCGGGCGAGGAGATTATTCTCAACGGAGAAGGCAGCAAGATCGAGAGTGCCAAGGTGGCCGGCAAAGGTTTGAGTGACGGCTCCGAGAGAAAACTGACATGCTGACGTGAAAAACGCAGGACCGGCCAGGTACCATATTTTCTTCGACTCAACCAAAAGCTCCCTAGCAAGCTGTTTCCTGCAAAATAGATTGAATTTGATATAATAGTTGCTAGGAAATTTATGCTGTTATGAGGCTTGAGGTAACTAGAACAAGCTTACATACATTATTTGAGAAAGGTGATGAAATATCACCTAAGACACAGAATGACTGTATTTTTCCTGGTTAAAGGTAGGAATGAAATGTAGCAGCAATGCTCATACTTCACAGTTCTCACCCTTATATATGCTACTATATGCAATGGCTTCTCTTTTTAGAAGGGAATGGAAAGAGTGGTTAATTGTTAATGGAAAAGATCAATTGATGGGCTTTCCTTAGATTCTTCTATTTCCAGTGGAAACTGTTTTTGCTAATCAACTTGATGTTAATCAATGAATTTAAAAGAGACAAAGAAGGCCATTATTCTAACAATCCATGTTTTGTTGTTTATCTTAAGAAATCATATTTTAGTTCCACTTGGCTTCTTAAAAGATATTTTAGATTGTCAAATTATTCTGTCCTTTTCGATAAGTTCCTTTCCTGAATTGATGGCCTCCTAATTTGTTTTGTTTTGATGACCAATGTACATTATGAATCTTGACCATTACTTTAAGAATCATCTTTAATCATTTTCATTAAAGCGTAATTGAAAGTGTTCACCTAACCTTTTCCAATATGAAATTCGATAATAGTTGTAATGACGTCGCGTTGAAATTTTGAATAATTGAGATTATTATTGATTAGATTAGGGTCTGCTTTATGTTTTGTCTTAGGTTTAGTCTTTCCTTTTTTTTTTTTTTTTTTTTTATAATTTTATCGGTAGCCTAGGAGAAGGTATTCGGATCCTGCCTTTTGGTTCATTTCTGGATATCTATATGCTATTGTCACATTTTTGGATTATGGTTTGTTTAGTGTTTAGTTTGTAGTTTACTGCCTTATTTTTCTCTTTTCATTGGGTTTGTCTATGGAACTATTTGCACATTCTTGGTTTAGACTTGTCTTCATTTGTTGGGCAATGTTGATTTTGTGGTTATGTGGTGATGGCTTTCTCCAAGGGAAGCACAAGGGATTGGACTTCACTTTTGTAAATGCTAACATGTGGGCATAAGATGCACGGTGTGGGTTATGATGTGGTCGTGTTTTCGATTGGTTGAGTATGTGATGTGCTAGTTATCAAACGATTGTCGATTAGTTTGTGCATTGTGAATATTGACATTTGATCATGATCTCATGGATATCAGTTTTCTCTTGTTTTGGATGAGCTCTTTTGGTTGAAATGTAGTCAATTCTGGTTGCCTTAGGATTGAACTGACTAGCAATCTGAAGTGTTGTTGGGCTGCTTAAAAGTCAAATGCCCAACATCTATGACTGGACTAATGAAGAGTTGTTGACTGAAGTTGTTCAACTGATGAGTAGGTTATACGGTGGAGTTATTTCTCTGACTATGCTCACGTTTTCGCTAAATTTTTTTTGATTAGCATTGTGTTATGTGTAATGTGATACTATATTAGATGCTTTCCATCCAGCTAGAAATAGCTTGGTTAGTACTTTGTTATGGTTATGGGGCTACGACATGGACATTCTCCATTGTGTTAAAAGTATCGTGGTGATATTTCTTTTTTTTTTGGGGGGGGGGGGGGGGTTCGTAGTTTATTTCCTTAGAATGTT
>ONZA01008367.1:0-10066 GCA_900322205.1 Kewa caespitosa
ACACATCCCATCAAAAATAATAATAATTTATACAAATGTTTTTTAACAGTATAATGTTAGAAACCTCGGGCATCGCCCGTGGCTTAAATCTAGTGTATGCATATCTCAAGTAATGTTTCTATAAATAGCAACATTATTTGAATTCGAAATATATAAAAGTACAATAATATTATTATTTAAATCGATAGGTTCGTTTTCATATTCTTCTAACAAATACTAAAAAAGATGGAGTTCATGACTAACCTGTTATTGCCTTTTACTAGATTTTAGATTTATTTATTTATTATTTACTATTATAATTATTTTTACAATCTTAGTTATTGTGCCGACGATGTATAAAAATGTGAGAATGTAACGAGATAGGAGTATGATATGGTAGCGGTTGAGTTAATTGGTAGTAATAAAATACTATGTTTGTAAATCTCATTCTTGTTTGTATTTTGCACAAGAATTTAGGCAAGTTGATATTTGATGTTTTTGGAACATTTCATCCTATATTTCTAAAGGTGAGAGAGAAAAGAGAGAAAAAGTGGGGTAATGAGAGAGTGATAGTATGGGTAGTTTGCTCAAACAAACATTCAAATTAAGGAAACAAGAAGAAGATTTACAAACACCTTAAAAGAAATACAAGAAAGAGATTAAAAAACGGAGGGAGAAGCTGTTTGATAAGAAATTTAACATGATGCAAATGCACCAGGGTGCATTTCATTATCGACTAGAAACGGATTAAATTAGAAAGGAAAAAAGAATTGTAAATCAAAATGTACACAAAAGAAGAACAGAAATTTGTAGACCAGAATAAATAAAAGAGTCATTCACACAAAAACGCTCAAAAGCTGGATAGAGCTCTTCAGTCTTCAACAACAACCATCAATGGCTCTCACCATCTTCAACCTCAACTCCCCTCCCTTCTTTCTTTCTCCTCTCCACCGACCACCGTCTTTCTCTCTACACTCTCTCTCTCCTCCGAACCCTACCCTCCGCCTCCACGTCACCTCTCGCCGGACTTCCTGCCGGACCTCTAGCCGGCGCCGGCGAGTTCTCGCCGCCGTCAGTGCGAACGGATTTTCATCGTTTGATAGTAAGGATGAAACTGACGGAAGAAACGTCGTCGAGAGGGTTGTGGAGAGTTTCCGGTCGGTGCTTCCCGGAGGGAGGTGGTGGAGGTTGTCGGAGGAGGAGGTTGATGTCGTTGTGGCGGCGAAGCCGGTTACGGTCTGGAACGCGCTTCATCGGATGTGGCAGTTGGTTTCTAATGACCGTTGGGTCATCTTTGCCGCGTTTTCTGCTCTCGTTCTCACCGCGGTATGTACTCTCTTTCTCTCTCTATAACTGTAATGATCATGTTTAGTATGAGTGATTGATAGATATGAGCATGCGAGAACGATCAAGGCATTGTTCTTTTGGACTTATTTCGAGTCTAGTTGAGTTTGAGCTTAGAATTTAGAGATTGAAGGTTGTGTAGCGATTGGCTTTAAATTCTGTTTAGCCTAATTTATGTATCACTAGAAAGATATCGGTATGTACTGTCATTTGACTCTAATGTCAATGAGGTTTTCATGAGTTATAGAGCGTCAAAGGTCAAATGGAGGAAAGAGAGTTCACTTGAGTTCAATTCAATTAAGTTTAGTAGGGTCAAAAATATTTCGCCTCGAGTGAGCATGTTTGTTAGATCATTACAAGTCAATGATAAGCAGAACTTATGAGTGTCCTAATTATGAAATGAATATTTCTATATATATTAGGAAGTGTCAAGAAACCAACTCAACCGAAACTTGAAGCTAGTGTATTGTTGGAGGCCGACTCAGTAGATTTATTAGATTTATTCACTGAGAGTAACAAATGAGTTTACCGTGAAATCCACATTGAAGCTTTGGAATGTTGGAATTGGAATAGGATATGCATGCTACAAGGGGCACAATGCTTTACTATTTTTGGGGAAGTGACAGCTTAAAGAGTAACAATGGCAGCTATTTTGGGGTGTATGGAGTATATCTCTATCTAGTTTGGGGTTTTTGCAATTACTTTGGTATTCATGGTCATTATGCGCCACGAGTTGTTATCTGCATGTGTGAACTTTTGATTTTTGGAACGAATGCTATGATGGGATGGCGGGTGTGTAGCTTAACATGCTGACTGTTCGAGTTTGTGGATGGTTCGGGGTAACTCTTTCAACAAACTACAATGGCAAGTGATTAATAATGACCTGCAAGCTGAGGAATGCTAGTTGTTGCGGCAATTTTAGCCAGCAAGTGCCGTCCATGTTAACTACTGATGACATAGGAGCGTGTCTGGTTGCCAACAGCAGCCCAAAGAAAATCCAGCCTCAATTAGGGTATGAAGAGAACAAGATGTAGACAACCTTACCCGTAACTTGTAAAGACAAACTGTGAAGCTGTTTCAGCACTGCAGATGATAACATGCCTGAAAGTCGCTAAAGACAGTACTACTAGGTAGCTACAATCCAATGTGCAGCTCAATCTCAAAGTTGTCAGATGGAGTAACATATAATACAGTATCTAACTAATGATAAAGAGTAGTGGCCATTATCATGTGTGCAGACGAGAGTGAGACTAGCCAAGAGCAATTAGATACATATTTTAGTTAGTACAAAATGTTAATGCATGCCTCAGATGGTGTTATGGAAGTGGCTATTATGTCTTAGATCTTCAAGTGGTTATATATGGTAGTCAATGTCAGAGAGCGTGCTTTTTCTTTCGGCAGAGGCAACTGAATTTAGCAGTTTGTAGCAATGATCTTCGAATTGATTCTTGATTGTTTTCCAAATTACAATGCAGATCATTTCAGTTTTGACTGTTAGATTCTGGAGGTTTAATTCGTGTTTCTGATTGGCTTCTATTTGTTGAGTCTTTTTTATATCTGGTTCTGGGTTGTTGACCAAATGCTCTTCACTTCTTGCCTTCCAGCTTTCAGAGATCTCCATACCGCATTATTTGACAGCATCAATCTTTTCAGCACAGAGTGGCAAAGTCACTGTATTTCGTCAAAATGTGCTTCTATTGGTTATCTTTTGCATCACATCGGGAATATGCAGGTCAAAATCTTGTATGGTCAATGCACCCTTTTCTCATATGTGAATATCAGAAGATTGCACTTCTTTGTCATTCTATTGCTCATTAGTTTGTTTGCTTAATGCTTTAATATCTGTCTGTTCAAGTATCTGGAGTTGTTGCTTTTAACATCAAATAAAAGACAAGGAGACATAAAAGTATGTGTTTCTCATCCCAAGTCATCCACATGCGGTCGTAGTGCACTTCAGTAGCGAAATTTCTGCAGTGTATCTTGTGGGTGCAAAATTATATTTGTGTTACATTTACTCTTGCAGTGATTCAATGAAAAGAGTTTAAACTTGAATACTTCGATGCATTTGCTTCCAGCCGAAGTATCTGAATAAGTCTCCGGCATGAGCCACTCTGGCATGTTATACTTTAGTAGTCCATGGCTTCATCATCATTGTTGCTATCAAATAATGTTTTAACAGATTTGACTAACTGCAATTAGTTTCAGCAAAATGAGCTTCATGATTCCATGTCATTAAGCTGTGTTAGCTAACTAATTCTGTCATTTTCAGTCTTGGTATGTACTAGTATCTGTCGCTAAGTTATCAAGCAAGATGGGAAAAAAGGACTGTATCTTTGTAGATCCACACAGTATAATTTTGGCAGCTAGCAGACTTTTGTATGGGATCTTTGACATAATTAGGTTATCAAGCGGTATCTTTTCCTGGCATTCTCTTTGTTTTATGCAACAGAGCTGTGATGTGTGCATTCCTATACAGTGTGATCTGATAAGTTTCAAAGTTAATGTTTCATATTGTTTAAATTACATATTAGACCTGCTGACAGTATTGTTTTTGGTTTTTTCTTTTGTTTGTTTGTTTGGGTGCTGTACAGTGGCATAAGGGGATGCTGTTTCAGCATTGCAAATATGATCCTTGTAAGTGCATGTGTTTAGTGTAATTTTCAAAGGAGTTGCATGAAATCGAATGTCTCATCTTGGGTGATTTTTCTTATCTGGCTCCCGGTTCTTTTACATGAGCAATACACCTCCTGCTCCATCTTGAAAAGTTTTGGCCCGTGTCGCTTGGACTAGATAGATATGTACTCCCAAAAACTCCCCCCCTTCCAGAACTTTCTTGGAAACGTGTCCTATAGTGATTGGGATTATGCGGAGCTTTTAGTGCCTCATTTGGATTTTCTTTATTAGTCCTTTTAGCTATTGATTTTCATTGTCTTGATCACAGTGTCTGTTCACATGCAGGTCAAGAGAATGAGGGAAACATTGTACTCTTCTCTTCTCCTTCAGGTGCCTTGGCATTAATTGTTTCTAATAAGCTGGTTCTACAGACATACATGAAGCAGGTATTCATTTGATTTGTGGTCTTTGTCATTGTAGGACATATCATTTTTTGATGCTTCAACTGTTGGAGAGCTTACTAGCAGGCTTGGGGCAGATTGTCAGCAGGTCTCTCGTGTTATTGGGAATGATCTTAATCTGATATCACGCAATATCTTGCAGGTTATTCATCTGAGTTATGTTGGTTCTCAATAGTTTGCGTGTCCCGTCATTTTTTTTTTGTGGCTTTTCATACAGTTTGTTGCATCTGTGTTTCCTGCATTTCTCAGGGAACTGGTGCCTTGATTTACCTGCTGATTTTATCGCGGCCGCTTGGTTTATGCACCTTGGCAATATGCATTACTCTTTCATCAATTATGATAATTTATGGCCAGTAAGTTCTCATGCGGTACTTGCTTGCCTCATGTCAAATAAGTTTTTTCTCATACTTCGGCCTATGACTTTGACGTAACCAAAAATTTAACATGTGTGGCCCATGGATAAGATAGCATTTGCAGATTGACTCATTGCATTTGCGTATTCATTAGTCTCTATTGACACACTAGTGACTAGACTTAATACATGTGGAATGGTACTCCTAGAGAACAGAATAGAGGAAGATAGCAGTGGGACAGCTCGGAATAAACTCTTCAGGATCTTACCCTTTAGCTTTGTAGTTATTTGTTTCCAGTGAGGTGCAGTTAGACAGAGAATATTATAACTTCAAGAAATATGTGACTGGCGCTGGGATACATCTCTGTTAAGTGGACAATGTTGAGCAGATTTTTTGTCCAAAAATTTTGTCATGAAAACTTTGAGAACCACTGAATCAGTCAAGTTCATTCTTTTCTGCCCCTCATTTCAATTTCCTGTCCCTTAGCTACTGTTACGCTGCTATAAGGTAGCTTCCTCATTTGTTGTGAAAAAGATAGTTTCTGAAACCTGTCTTACAGGTACCAGAAGAAGGCAGCAAAGCTAACCCAGGAGTTCACTGCTTCAGCCAATGAAGTAATGTCCAAGGAGCTCACTTTCTATCGGGTCAATTTTACTGTCATATGTTTATTATTTAAATAGTTGTTGATTAAAAGGTCTATTGACATAGGTTGCGCAAGAGACACTATCTTTGATGCGGACTGTTAGAGTGTATGGCACAGAAGAGAAAGAATTAGGGAGGTGAGTATAGTTGTGCCAGAAAGAAAGCCAAAATAAGTGTAAGTGATATTATTTCTGTATGAAATAAGTGAACTACATTTGATGTTAGGTATGAGCTGTGGCTGGGAAAATTAGCTGATATAAGCTTACGACAAAGTGCTGCATATGGACTTTGGAACTTCAGCTTCAATACTCTTTATCACTCAACACAGGTATGGTTCACAATTTCCTTTATAACTTAGATGAACTCTGGTTGACCTCCGTAACTAGAATCTGGAAAGTTAACAGAGAACCCGTTTCTGGCATATGGTTGCTCGCCAGTTGTTCGATGAAGTCGTCTGTAATTGTCAGGGACTCGTTAAGTTTGTATCATAGTTCACCGTAGAAGTCATGCAGTTGGGGTATTTGGTGATATATACGTTCCCCAGCCATTGCTAGATGCTTTTAAGCTAATTTGATGTAGGTTTGGTAATGATTCCCACTTCCTCCCTCGATCGCCTTGTTTGAGATGTGATAGTGACATTATGACATATGTTTCATCACCTTTATTCAGGTAATTGCTGTGTTGATCGGGGGGATGTCTATTCTGTCTGGTCACCTATCCGCGGAGCAGCTCACAAAGTTTCTCTTGTACAGTGAATGGCTGATCTACTCAACATGGTGGATAGGGGATAATGTGTCATCATTGATGCAGTCAGTGGGAGCAAGTGAGAAAGTATTCCAATTGATGGATCTCTCGCCCAGCAACCAGTTCACTTCTGAGGGTACAAATCATCTTTACTTCAAATCTTTGTGTCTTATAGTTCAAGAAATAAGGGGTGCGGTAAGGGGAATGTGGTGCTGTTCCTTGTTAAAAAATGGACTTTCTAACCGGAACTAGTTTCTGTGCCGCTCATGTCATGTTGCGCCTTTTAAATTTTGCTTCATCTATTAGCAGAATTTTTCTTTATGCTCATTTTCTTCTTGCCACTTTCCGTTTGGGTCCAATTCTTGGTGGACGTATCTGCTTTTGTGCTTGTGTTGATAAAGTTCTAACTTTATTAGTGGCGTTGTTCGCATCTTCCTCTCATGGTTTTGCCTGAGAACAAAATTGCTACAATCTTAGATTTGGCCTTTTCATTTGAAAGTCTGTCTTAATGAGTTTTTGACTTCAATGCTTATGAGAGATGTGATTGTGATTAATGTCTGTTAACTTAAGGAGTTTCAACCAGACCTTGTATTTCCGACCATTCTGTTCCTTGTACTTGTTTCTTTCCCCTACAGTAGCCCTCTTTGCAATTTAAGGTTACCATTTTCCAGTTTACATTCTTAAAGTCTTTGTAGCCGTGGACATGTGTTAACTCTTAAAGAGCAAGATCTAATATTGGCCATAGAATAAAAAGTAGAGGAGACGCGGTCCTCTTTTACAAGTCTGCAACCAAAGGTCTGGGAAGCCTAAGCCCTATTAAGTAGCATCTCCTAAATCATAAGGCTCTGACTGACCCTCATATCAGTTAAGGCTTTATTTCAAAATTTCCAGCTGCCTGTGCCGTTTCGTCTTCCTAAAGTAAACTGAGGGTGACCTCAGTACTTTTTTGACAGTATCAGCCAACTTAAACCCACACCATCTGAAAAGAGCTTCAGCCAGTTAATCCTTCTTATCCTCATCAGTGGTATGACCTTCTTGTTGAAACCAAGTCTCATAGCTGCTTGGACCAGCTTGAACACCAATCTACCTGCACCAAATAGATCTCTGTCTTCATTGAATAGATCAATAGATCAATCCTTGCAAGTCAACAGAAGTGTCTCTGATGCACGAGGCTCTTCCCACTCCTGGCTGTCATTAGCCATTCTCCTTTGCTCCAGCAGTAAGTTAAGGAGTTGACTTATACGACTTATTGACCTTGACTTCTAATTGTGATTTCCTTTGCTGATACCAGTTTGGTTGATTATTCACAAAATAAATCTTACTTATTTGTCTCAATTGTCTTTGACATGATTCACTTTAAAATAAATCATACTTGTGTCGGTTGTCTTCTACATGATTCAATTTCCTTATGTTTCTAATGCACCAAAGTCCATGCTTCTTTTTGTCTGCATCTTTTTCCTCTATGAGTGGTCTTACTACTTTGCTATCTTAGTTTTATGTTCTATGCAAATGTCTTTTTACTTTATTATACACCAAGTTTTCTGACACATAATGCAGGATGTAAGCCACAACAACTCACAGGAAACATTGATTTTATCAATTTGTCATTTTGCTATCCTACACGACCTGAGGTATGCTAGCTGTGGGCTTGATTATGTAATTATGTTCTGTGTCGCTTTCTGTTAAAATGCTTCTCTATATTTATCCTGGGCGCACCTTCTACCACATCACCTCAACCCAAGCTTGTAGGATTACTGTAGTCCAGAAGGTCGGACTGTTCCATGACCATTTTATGGCAAATTCACAATTTTGTTTCTTGGCTAAAATACATAAAGTTGCTGGCCAGAAATGATCTCCAAGACCATGTACATCAGCAAATAGGCAGAACCCCAGATCACGATTTTTGTTGCTCACTTGGATGTTAGACTTTAGAGCTTGGTGATAGTGGTAGTAGGTCGTTCATGTTGTTTGGAGGTGTGAAAATGGATATCTATCCGGTTTTCCAAAAATGTTATCGTGTTGTGCTAGCTTAGGTGTTAACTTTGGAAGGCTTACATCCAAGTTCCGGGACCAATAATCTGTTGAATGATGTATTTCCTGGAATTATTTTCATATTTTCATGCTTGCACCTTTTTGAGATGCTAACATTCTCAAATTTGGACAGGTACCTGTAATACAGGATATCAATATTTCTATGCATCCAAATGAAGTAATTGCTATGGTAAGAGATCCTTTTATTGACTAACCTTATGATTTCCGTGGTGCGTGATGACTGCCAAGCTCCCTTTTTCTGACAATAGTTTTTATTTAGGTTGGTCTTAGTGGCAGTGGAAAAAGCACAATTGTGAATCTTCTGCTACGCCTTTATGAGCCAACAAGTGGTGAGGTAAAGTTTTGAGATGTTCATGTGCGGGTATTCTCTCACTTGTGAAGTGTGGTTTCTTAGTGGAATGTCCCTTTTTCTTCAGATCCGGATAGATGGCTTCTCTCTAAAAGAGTTAGACACGAGATGGTTGAGAGAAAGAATTGGATATGTCGGCCAGGTTCTCTTCCTGTCCTTTGAAATGTGTTATCTAAACCTTGCTTTATCAGGAAGCTCACTTGGTTGTCGTAGTGGTTGTAGTACTTTCGGAATGAAGGTTTTCTGACCTGCCACACTGACTATTTCTTTGAACAGGAACCTCGACTCTTCAGAATGGACATAAGTTCAAACATTAAATACGGATGTCCAAGAGATGTGACTCAAGAAGATGTCGAGTGGGCTGCTAAGCAAGCTTTTGCTCATGATTTCATTTCATCTCTTCCTAATGGTTACAACACAATTGTTGATGACGATCTGCTCAGCGGTGGGCAAAAACAGCGGATTTCCATTGCTCGAGCGGTCCTTAGAGATCCAACCATTTTGATTCTTGATGAAGCCACTAGCGCTTTGGATGCAGAAAGTGAACACAATATCAAGGTTGGTATATGACACTTAAAATTTAGGGATGTGATAGCCAAGTTAAATAGTTGTTGAAACATGGGTAGGCTAGCAATTAAAAATGGATGGTGGCTTCTCCTATTTTTCTCAACAACACATGGAAATATTGTTTCACCAGTGACCCTACCAATGTCAACGTCTATGCAGGGTGTTCTGCGATCAGTTCGAAATGACTCTCGGTCAAGAAGAACTGTCATAGTAATTGCACATAGGTATGTCTTTTACCAGCCCCATATGATCAAAAATTTGTTCAACCAGCATATTAGTTCATGTTTGTTCTGCATTGAACCTGATGGACAATTGTTGCAGGCTTTCTACAATACAAGCTGCGGATAGAATAGTAGTGATGAACAGTGGTCAAATTGTTGAGGTAGGTCAACACCGGTTCCCAGCTTTGAAGCCTTTTTATGAGTAATTTGATATTTGCCTTGATTTTCTAATTGGCTCCCTTGTTTCTTCTTACAGATGGGGAATCACAAGGAGCTTCTTCTGAAGGAAGGTCTGTATGCAAGATTAACACGCAGACAAGCAGATGCTGTGGCTTGAAGCATGGAGCAATGAATTACGGAGAAAAAAGATGCATCAGAAACCTTGCCTCTGATGGTTCTCTCTTTGCTGCATTTTCTTGGGTCTGTCAGGTCAGAGCATCTGGTCTTTGCTGCTCTGTTAACTTAAAAGTCGAGATCGTCGAACTGACCCCAAATGACGAATGTGCTTTGATGGCGACCTTGCAATCTTTGTGCTTTGGTGGTGACCCGATACTGTTCGTCCTTCAACATAGTTTGTGACAGCAGCTCAATTTTTGGAGTAGCTGCAACAAAATTGTTTTTCCTTTCACTTCTTTATTCCGTTCACACCAAACGCGTAACATTTACGACATCTCAAGGTCATTTGCTCGTTAACTTTAACCCTGCATAAGTGTACCTTTCAATTTCAAAATTTTAATGTAC
>ONZA01008372.1:5196-17770 GCA_900322205.1 Kewa caespitosa
CCCAAACAAAGGGGTGTTTCTTCTAATAAAATCTAAAACAAGGGGTAACCACGAAAATTAATAACTCCTCAGATAAAAATGAATCCTTTAAGATAACTCAAAGGTAAGGAACTTGAATTATTCCTTCAGATTTTGTGTTCCTTTGTCCTGAAAACACTACCCAGTTCTTAAAGTAAAATACAACCCAAGTGATTTATAACAAGAAAGGATGGGGTGGAAATGGATCAAATAAAAAAGGAGACCAGAAATCCAGGAAATTATGACCCCTTTTAAGAAATTATTAAAGAAGAATGAATGACATGAGAAAGTGAGTGTTTTCTTTTTTATATTGTTGTGTGTGAAAGAAAGGAATGTTGATTGTTGAGAGGTTTATGTATTTTGGGTGGGTTTGAGGATTGAGATGGATGGATGGATAGATGGACAAGAGAAAGTTATATAACAGAGTGTATTGTAGAAGAAGAAGAAGAATGAAACAGAAAGGGGAAGGAGAGAGAAAGATATAACAGATCCTGAAAACAATAACTGAGGGCTTTGAAGATTTGAAGAGGTATAGCCAGATAGTCAGATACTATAAATTGTCATTTATTAGTCTCATCTGTCTTCTTCTAGCTTTTAGTTAGATCATATCCACTATTATTATATTCTATCTTACAGTATTATATATTATATGCTTGATATTATTTTATCATAGTTTTTCCTGTGGGTTTGATTTTGGAATGAAAGAAAACTTCCCTGTGATGTGGGGTAGGAATTTGTCATTTTGTGTTGGACTAGACCAGGTCCATGGCTTGGTGTCTAAGGAGCAAGTAAAACTTACGGGAATTTTTCATGGGTACGTCTTTAATAGTATTCCATTCCAATGGAGATCAAATGTGGACTTTGTTGAGGGTCTTTTTTTCCACATAAGAAAACTGTGTGGAGGATATAGGGAGAGCTGAATTGAAGGAAAAGAAAAAAAAAAACGTGTGCGAGAGATATTTATAGCCCTTGGTGAGTTAAGATTGTTAATTTAACGAATTTGGCGATTCTTTAGTTTTCCAATTGTAATGTTTTTGTTAATGGAGATATACTTTTTGTCTTAACTTCATGAGCATTAAGAGTAAATTTGCTTGTAATTGTTAGTGTTTCGGAATATTTTTGAAAGGATGGGGGACTAAAACTCAAAGGACTTAAAAGCTAAACGAGGAGACGAGGGCTAGAATTGGCCTCAACTTACAAGACATCGGATGTACATGCACAAGCAGCGTACGAGACCTACTCGACTTACACTTGGGATTGGTCCATTGATGCATAAGTTAGTGCGTGGCTGCTTACGCAACACAAGTCATCTATGGTCAAAGCAAGTACAAAATTATTGATGTAAGCCTAAGAGGGTGATGAAAAAAAAGTGCAACGATCATATTGAAAAATAGAACTGGGTGTTAGATAGATGGCCTCAAAATTAAATTTGCCGTCTAGGATCCTTTCCAGTTTTGATCTTCCAGTGAGATAAGGACAAGTGTTCCATGAATGTGATCGGCAACCTTGGGCTCACCCAACAATAGCCCTAATAGCCATAATAGCCTGACAACTCAAATAAGAGACAATGATGAACTCAACGAATGTTGGAGATCAACAACAAATAAAACGACAACGATAAAGAAAGAACACCATTTTAACGTGAAAAATCCGAACTGGAAAAAACCACGGAGAATGATATTGTATTCAATTTCAAATCAACCAATATATTCACACTCTCTCACTCCACACACCCTCAGTGTGTTCACCCCTCAAGATCGCCTACATGCATCTCGATAGGACTACACCTCCACACAACTCCCTGCTATGTTTGAACCCTTTTGATCGCCTCCCCGATATCTTGTGTAAGTCACCCACACTCTCAAGTGCAAGAGTACCTCTCTTGTATTCACCCTCTTGTCTCTCCTCTTTACCTATCTCATATATATAGACATAAGAAAAACTAGTTTCCTTGAACAATAAGAAAACCTATCTACATTAGGATTATTCTCTAGAATCCGAGTCAATCACAAATTACATAATATGGAAACTAATACAATTTATCTCCTAAATTAGTTTTCTAACTTATGCAAATACTCGCAGCAAGCATGCTTGCTGAAATTGCGCGCGCTCCACAATGAACACGCACTAATCAGGCCCGCTGCTCCTTCACTCGATTGGGCGGTTACCCAAGCACTGGGATGCCCAATCGGTTTTTCCTCCTTGGCTAGTGTCTAGCCGCCATCCCCAACCATTGCCGATTCCCGTAACTTCTTCAAGATCCTCCATAAATTACCCATGTCTTCCTAGGGTTACCTCGAGGTCCTCGCTATTTCAGGATTGCATCGATGTCCAACAAACCTTAACTCAAGCTTGACATGTTCTTCCACTTAATTCCACAACCAAGATCAATTCCGCATCACCCGATGCCTCCCCTTAAACTATAGCCCCTTTGATGCTCCTCCATGAACATTAGGCGACTTCTATTATTCTCGGGATCATGTAGTTTTTATGCTCAACAACTACAAAAGCTTATCTTCTTTCCGTTGTACTCATGACCGACCCATAGGTCCTCGAACATCCACATCACCAAACACTTTCTAAAAGACAAGGCTAGTCACAAAACCACCAACTACCCTATAGAGCACGCCAAATGTACATCATTGGGGTGTAGAACAAACCTCTCATAGGAGAGCACCAACGAATAGTAATTCTACGGAGTTAGCGTTTGAGAACCCTAGAGAGAGAAACAACTAGAGAGATAAATTCTCTAGGTGCATGATAAGGCAAGCTAGCTAACATATACCTAGCCTGAAAAATGGCCAAGAAGAAAGGATCTCGACAATCTGCTATCACTCTGGGTGAGTTCGTTCAATCTGGTAAACAGCCTTTTGTTGCTAAAATTGATAAGGCTCATGAGGAAACTAAATCATCTGAAGCTGATGATGACGAGTTGCAAAAGCTAGGGTTTGAGGATTCTGGGTTGGATAAACCTATGGAAGGCCTTCACCTCCAATCCAAAGCTCCAAGACCAGCTCCTCGACGTAGCCTAACGGGTATTTTGTTGAAGGTAACTCCTCCATCATCTTATACATCAGGAGCTACTCCTAATGTCTTTCAATCCAATGGAACAGTAAAAACTACTGCAAAAGATAATCTTTTTGAAATGTTTGATACTAATTCCTTATAAGAGACCACTTTTGAGTGTAAGAAATTGTGTTACATTGATCCTGTGCTTAAGGAGGGTAAATATGTTAGCCAACTACAAGATGAGGAGATTGCAAAGGAACGGGATAAATGGAAATCTGCTCTTATTGGTTATCTGGTGGGGGAAAATCCAACTTTTAAGCAAAAGGAAGGTTATGTTCGGAAATACTGGGAAAATGTAAACCCTGTAATCTACCTCCGTAAAGATGGGTATTATATTTTTCATTTCAAAAACATGGAAGAGAGGCAGAGGATTCTTGATGCTGGCCCTTTCATGTTCAACTATAGACCTCTTGTGCTTAAAAACTGGGAACGAGATTTCAAAATTAGTCTTAATGCACTAAAGATAATACCTATTTGGGTCCAATTTCCCCAACTACATTTGACTTTCTGGTATAAGAATTCCTTGAGTCGCATAGCTAGCTGTGTTGGAGTCCAATTATGGCCGACCCAATAACCTCTATACATCAAAGAATCTCTTTTGCAAGGGTTCTTATGGATGTTGATGTCACCCATACACTCACTAAGAAAATTTTGATTGAGGAAAGCAGTGGTGTTATTACCCAGAAGGTGGAGTATGAATGGGTTCCGAAATTTCGCAATAAATGTTTGCATTTTGGGCATAAGGATAATGAATGCACCCCTGGGCAACATACCACATACCAGCCATATAAAAGAAGGAGAAGAAGACGCAGGCCTCAGAGAAACACACTGAATCAAAGAGAACCACCTCAGGATGTGCAGCAAACTTCTACTGATGGGAAAGCTTAAGAAATGCCACAAAATGCTCCCAAAACCCCACCTAAGGAAGTCTGGAGAATTGTCAAGAGGGGGGCCAAACAACCTGTTACTCAAAATGCTGATCCCATCATATTTGGGAACATCTGTGAGGTCTTAAGGGAGGGTAAACCCCTTGTTTATGAAGCTGGACAGAGCTCAAGGTTAGCTTCAACTACTACTCTAACCCCACCTAAACCCCCTGATGAAAGTGTTACTTTGGAACACTAGAGGGCTTAACAAGCCCTCTAAACAGAAGGAAATGGTGCAATTCCTTCTGCGCAATAAAGTGTCCCTAATGGCTTTGCTTGAAACGAAATTAAAACCTGACAAAGTAGATTGGTTCACTAAGAAACTGAGTAACAACTGGCAGCACTTCAGAACTGCAGGCAATGCAAGAGTTCTTTACCTTTGGGATTCTACCTTCCTTGATGTACAAATTGTCCATGAAATTGATCGATGAGTGGTGGGACATGTCTCCACCGTACATGGTGCTCATTCCTTTTCCTTAGCTTCTATTTATGCAAGGAATAATGCTGTCATGTGTGAGTCTTGTTGGAGCTTTCTTGAGAATCAAATCCCTATGTCTAATGACAAATGGCTTGTGGGAGGTGACCTTAATGATACTTTTAGCCCTGCTGATCGGATCCATGCTCATGGAACCACGACTGGTGATACTAAGCTTAGAAGAGTCTTTGATAGACTGGATGTTTCAGAACTGAAATCAAGTGGTTGGGGCTACACTTGGTCCAACAAACATGCTGGGCACCAATGTGTCTACAGCAAACTTGACCGAGTCCTTGGGAATGGTCAATGACTGGTTCACTACCCCCATATTCAGGCGGGATTTTAAGTCCTGGCCTTTTAGATCACTCTCCTGCTCTAATTACCTTTCAGTCTGATAACCACCCAGGTAAAAAACCTTTCAAATTTTTTAATTTCTGGTCAGCTGACCCTCTTTGCATCAGCTGGTGGCTAGATCTTGGGACTGTCAGATTTGTGGAGTCCCACTCCTTTAGGTGCTTCAAAAGTTGAAGAGAGTTAAAGAAGAGGTCAAAGGCGATGCTAAGCAATATAAAGGCTTGTCTCAGAAAGTTGCTAAAACCCGAGAGGAGCTGCAAATGATATAAGATGATCTCCAGCATGATATCTTCAATGTGGTAAAACTGGACAATGAGCAGAAAGCAAACATTGCTCTCCAAAATTTATTGAAGTTAGAGGAAGCTTCTATGAGACAGAAGGATTTCATAAGATGGTTGCAGCAGGGTGATGAGAATTCAAGCTTCTTCCATGCTTGTGTGTAGTCCAGGAGAGTGAGCAACACTATCTTAGTACTTTTCAATGATTCTGGGTCCAAGCTGGTTGGCAAGAAGTCTGAGATTCAAGATGAAGTAGTGCAGTTCTTCAAAGGACTGATGGGTTCTCCCGCACCTTCCCTTACTGTAGTAAACCCCCTCACTCTTAGAAGTGGTGCCACTTTAACTCATGATATGCAACAAGAACTTATTCAAGGCTACCCAGAGCTTCAGATAAAAAATGCAAAAAATGCAGCTTGGAGTATTGATGAAAGTAGAGCCCCAGGACCAGATGGATTCACAGCTTTTTTCTATAAGAAACTCTAGCCTATTATTGGTAATGAGGTGATAGATGCTATCCTAAGCATCACTACCTCTTGAAAAATGCTGAAAGAGCTGAAGTGCACAAGTGTTACCCTTGTTCCCAAAAAGAAGAATGCTATAAAAATTAGTGATTATAGGCCCATCTCCTACTGTAATGTACTTTACAAGTATTACCTAAAATGTTGGTTTTCAAAATAAGGCCTCTGCTGGATAAATTGATCCACAATGAGCAATCTGCCTTCATTAAAGGAAGGTTGATCAGTGACAATATCTTAGTGGCTCATGAGCTTGTTAAGAATTATGGCACGAAGAGGATTTCTCCTAGATGTATGATGAAGATTGACCTTAGGAAAGCCTATGACTCTATAGAATGGCCTTTCTTGGAACAGTTCATGAGAGGGCTTCAATTCTCACAGAAATTTGTGCAATTAGTTATGCTCTGTGTAACAACTGTTTCCTACTCCATCAACTTGAATGGGGAATTTCTTCCCCCTTTCCCTGCAAAGAGAGGAATAAAGCAAGGGTTCCCTCTTTCCCCCTATCCATTTGTTCTAGCTATGGAGTACTTATCCTAATGTTTTGACCAATTGCAGGATGAGGCATCTTTCAGCTACCACCCAAGATGCAAGAAATTTAGGTTATGCCACAATATATTTGTTGATGACCTTCTAATCTACTGCAGAGCTGATGAAGCTTCTATCAAAGCTTTTTTACAGCAGTTTGGAGTTTTTTCAAGCACCTCTGGACTGTGTACAAATGCTAGCAAGTCTGAGATTTATGTTGCAGGGGTAATGACCAAATGAGGACACACCTTGGCCACATTTCTGGCTTCTCATTGGGTAATATGCCTACGAGATATCTTGGAGTTCCTCTCTCCCCAAGAAGGCTCTTTGTGTCAGATTGTGACTCTCTAATTGAGAAAATAGTGGCAAGGATGCGCAGCTGAGCTACAAGATATCTTTCCTATGCTGGCAGACTCCAACTCATTAAAACAATGATCACAGCTATAGTTACTGGGCACATATTTTCTTGCTTCCTCAAACTGTGAGATCCAGCACATTGAACAAATTTGCAGATGCTTTATGTGGACAGGCAAGTGTGAAATGTCCAGAAGATCTTTAGTGGCTTGGGATTCAGTTTGCAAGGCAAAAATCAGAGGTGGCCTTGGCATTTTTGATGCACATAACTGGAACATTGCAATTTTAGGGAAGCTCTTATGGGCTCTTCACAACAAAAAAGATACCTTGTGGATTAAATTGCTGAATGAGCACTACACTCATGGCAATTTATGGATGGCAGAGCTCCCTCTAATAGCTTCCTGGATGATCAAAAAGGTCTTCTCATTTAGAGATACAGTGAGGACTATTGTGCAAACAGGGTGATATTATAAAGTAACGAAAGCTTATCACCTTCTTTTGACCCCTGAACTTGTGAAGGAATGGACAAAAATGTGCTGGACCCCCTTGGCAGTGCCAAAGCACAATTTTTTTCAGTGGCTTGGCTGGCAAAAAAGACTTCCGACCACAAACAGATTGCTAAAGATCAACATCTCTCATGATCCCACTTGTGTACTTTGCAAACAACAAGCTGAGACACATAACCATATGTTCTTTGAGTGCACTTTCTCTAGCAATGCAATTGAGTTGCTTTTCCAATGGTTGAAAATCCAAACACCCAGAACTGATTGGGATTCTACAACTGATGTTATCGCCAAGAAGGGAAAGGGAAAAGCTTTGCGAAAAGTCGTCTTAAGAGCTAGCTTTGCTGGCTTGATCCACAATCTGTGGGAAGAGAGGAATAGAAGGAGATTTAGAACTGGCCAAAGCTGTCCAAGAATGATTGTGAGGAAACTCATTTTTCACCTCCATGCCAGAGCTCAGGGGAGCAACAGGAAGGACCTGCAGACCCTCATGTAACAATGTTGTAATTTCTTTCCTTAAGTGTTGCTTTTTGTGATGAGGTTGGCTGTAATCGCTTTTGTGTACATTTCTATTGTTACTGTGCTGCTGTATTTCTAAAAAGCTTTTCCTTTGGAAATAAAAATGTTACCTTTTCCAAAAAAAAAATAAAAAATGGTGCTTCATCGATTCTCGTTTTCAACTATGTCCCGGCCGCAACCTTGCCTTTGATACCACTTGTTGGGTCCAAAACAAGGACTACTAAGAACTAAAGTAAGGGACGGTGATAAACTCAACGGATGTTTGAGATCAACAACAAATAACAAAATAACAATAAAAAAGAACACCAATTGTAACGTGAAACACTGGAACTGGAAAAAACCACAGAGAATGATATTGTATTCGATTTTAACTCAAGCAATACGTTCACACTCTCTCACTCCTCACACCCCCAGTGTGTTTGTCTCTCAAGATCACCTACATGCATCTGGACTAGACTACATCTCCCCACAAAGCCCTGCTGTGTTTGAACCCTCAAGATCACCTCCCCGGTATCTTGTCTAAGTCACTCACCCACACAACCCTCGATGTGTTTGTACAAGTCCCCCCATGGGGCGTGTCCCACCCATACTCTTTAGTGCAAGAGTACCTCTCTTGTACTCACACCCTCTTGTCTCTCCTCCTTACCTATCTCATATGTATAGGCCTAAGAGAAACTAGTTTCCTAGTACAAGAAGGAAACACCCACACTAGGATTATTCTCTAGGATTCTAGTCAATCACAAAATACATAATATAGAAGCTACTACAATTTATCTCCTAATTAAACTAATACAATATTAGTTAATAAGGTATAAATAACTTAGTTTCCTAACTTATTCAAATATCCATCAAGCACACTTGTTGAAAATCACGCACACTCAGCAATGAACATGCATTGACCAGGCTGCTGCTCTTTCGCCCGATCTGGCGGTTACCCCAGCACAGAGACGCCTTATCGGATATTCCTCCTTGGCCACAGTCCAGCCGCTGCTTGTGGGTCGTCCTCAACCATTGTCGATCCCTGTAACTTCTCTCTGCTTCGCTTTTCATCTTGAGCTCCTCCACACATCACCTCTGCCTTCCTGGGTTACCCCGAGGTCCTCTCCATGTCCGAATTGCATCAAGGTCCAATGTATACACTCTATATCGCCCATTCACTTCTCACTTTTTGTCAAAGTTTCTCGAGCATGATAGAGAGAAATGCTAGAGACAGAAACTCTTCACTTTCTAGTTTGTCGATACCCAACGCAACTATTACTGCTCGTTAAAGAACGGATTCATTGGTTTTCTTTTTATTTAATGTGTTTGTATACGTGTTCATCATGCATTCCCGTGTAAATATCTTATAGGACTCGTCCTTTAAAGAGTAGAGAAATATCCATAGTAAAAATACTAAGAATGTCTATGTAGGTATCTCAGTGAGTTTTTATTTGGCTTAGTCGGAGGCCCTTTGGAAGGAGAGGCTCATAACATTAGCAGAGCGAGGTGGACAATCTCAATACATATCACTCATAGAATTAGCAAATGAGGTGATCAATCTAAATACATATCACGCATGCTTCATAGAAGAAATAATTTCATTGTGCGCTTTAGACATTTAAGGTTTTGAGTTTGATGTTAATAATCCCGGTCAGCCCCACCACGAACATAAGTCACCAATTACCTCTGACATAACGTTAATTAAGTGGTTATGACTAGGGCGGTAGTACTAGTGTAGTCTCAAAACTTAGTGAGGAAAAAGATGATGGCTCTGGCCAAAACAATATAAGTCAACCTTGAGGATGAGTTTGCGCCATCGTCCACCAAAAGTAGCCGAGTTCTTCTTTCTCGGTCCTATATGTGGCATTATCGTCTGAGGCTCTAGGAGCTCAAAATAATATAGATTCCATCTCGTCGCTTTGATGTATTCCTTCATGTTTGATGTTGATGACGTCGAAAAAGGTGGTGAGACTAGATAGTATCCCGATTGATGTATGGAAATATCTTGGGGAGAAACGTCTTGATTGGTTAATAATTTTGCCGAGCTATGAGGGTCAAATTACTTTATGAAATAGAATGTTGGACCATAATTTGAAGAAAAATTTCCTTTAATCAAGGTGCAACATACTTGGAAAAAATAAATTATGAGAGATAGTCAAGAAGTTCACTTAGGTTCGTCATGATGTGTTGCTTGATGCGGCTCATTACAATTAGGCCAATGTAAGTGGACCAAAATTCGAAATGAAATTGAGGCTGATGTGTCACACAGAAATGGACCAGAGCCTATCAGTTGAAGGATAGCTAGGAGGCTCTAGTAACTGAATGGGCTAAATCCCATATCGCTACATAGCAATATGGCCTTAACGCTAGCAGTAGTTGGGCCGTGCTTGAGCATGGACACAATCCCAACCTTTGTCTTCCCATCGCTTCCGTTGGAGAGGTCTTGGGGCACTAGGGCTATGTGGAAAATAGGTCCATAGTTGGCGGCAAAGAGGCCTAGTCCTGCATGGACTGGGTTATAGTATTGATCATGCTTTTGCCTCTTGATGCTTGTCTTGATCAGTTTATTCATGTCATGAACTCAATTAAGATCACTCCTACTGAGCATAAAATGACAGAAAAGTTCATCCCAAAGTTTTCCCTTATGGTCGAACCACAAGCAGAGAAGAGAAATTAGGTTTATCATCTCTTACGATCTAGCTATCGTACTAGTTCAGAGTTTAATCCGATTGCATTTTCGATATCTTTGAAGGAGCTGCAATTGAATCACTATGAATATACCCACATGTCGTCCCAAACAAAGGAAACATCAAACCTTTCGTGCACCAAGAATCACGCTACAAGAGGTAGGCTTTATGTGATCGATTATGACGTGTAACGGTCGTTTATTTCATGTTTCATATTGAATGTTTAGAATGTGCTAGGTATGAAAAAAATTTAGCCAAGGGTTATAGGAAAATATAAAGGATTGACTATCACAATACCTTTTTGCCAATCGTAATTCTCAAGTCCATTCAGATGCTCTAAGTTGTTGCCTCATTTTATGACTATGAGCTATGGCCAATGGATGTGAAAACTGCTAATTCTTGAATAGATTCTTGGAGGATGTGTGTACGACACAAGTAGAAGGTTTTGTCGATCCAAAGCATGCTGGTAAGGTATGTAAGCTTATAAATTCAATATATGGACATAAGAAAGTATAGGAGAACTGGAATCTTCATTTGCTGAAGATGTTAAAAGTTTGGGCTTCATGCATGATGGAGAAGAATCTTGTGTGTGCAAGAATTTAAGTGGTAACAAGATAGTTTTTCTTTTTCTTTATGTCAATGACATTATCAAAATGGGAAACGACATTCCTAAGATGGAGTATGTAAAGAATTGGTTAGGAAAATGTTTGAAGACGAAGGATCTCGGAGAAGCTTAGTACATCTTAGGCATCAAAATCTGTCGAACAGATCAAAGAGGCTAATTGGACTTAGCTAGAGCACATATTTCAACCAAGATGTATCAAGGTTTAACATGCAATATGCAAAGGACAATTCACCCATGAGTCGTGGCACAGTTCTTAGCAAGACACATGGTCTAAGACACCTACTGAGCAAGAACACCTAAGCAAGATACCATATGCTTCTTCCGTAGGATCTATCATGTATGCCATAGTATGTACTCGATCGGATGTCCTGTATGCTTTAAGCATAATGAGTAAGTTTGCATCCAAGCTGGATAAGGTGCATTGGATTGTGGTCAAGAACATCTTAAAGTACCTTAGACAGACTAAAGATAAGTTCCTTGTTTATGGTCGTGAAATTGAGTTGGTTTTGAAGGGATACACTGATGTGTCCTTCCAAGTAGATAGAGATGATTATCAATCCAAATTAAGTTTGGTCTTCAGTCTCAATGGATCGGCGGAGCAGTGTGTTGGAAGAGTGCCAAGCAACGCATAGTTGCGGATTCTACTACAAAGGCTGAGTACATAGCTGCTTCTAAAGAAGTAAAGGAAGCCGTTCGGATACGGAAGTTCATTGACCGACTAGGAGATGTCCCCTCGGTGGTTAGACAAGTGTCTCTCTATTGCAATAATAGTGGATCCATTGCTCAAGCCAAAAAGGAAGGTCGCATTACAACAAATTTCACTTCTTTCGGCATTTATATGGTAGCGTTGAACACTTAAGCTGCCTGAGCATAAAACTAAGGCAGCATTTACAATAAATGCCACAAATAATGTCTGTTGACACCAAAATAGTGTCCCCCAAATGACTCAATGATGATAAATAGTCTACAATATCTCTCCCAGAAATTTCTATTATGCGAAATAATAAAAACCCAAAAATGGTCAAAGGGCAAAGTGGTCATTTCACCTCACCCTTGAAGCTTCTAGATGTTTCCCCTAGGATTTCCGGCCAAGGAAAGCCAAAAACGTAACGGACGAGAGAAATCAAGAGTCAATGGTTACGAGCATAATCGTTGCCCACCCAATGATTTTCAAAATAATCGCCTGGCTCCTAGCGAATTGCATGACATTCGCTGGGCTGTGCAGCGATTTTCTCTCATATCATTGTCCATTGGGTTTCCCGTGACCATTATAACCAAGGTGCATGGTTCAACTTTCAACGAATACTGTCATATTTGCTGGGTGCTTATCGAATACAAGCAAAATTGCCCTGTGCTCCAGCGAATTGATTGATATTCGCTAGGCCAATGTGCATTAAATTTTCACCCCTATACAAACCCATGCATTAAGAATACGTAATTACAACATTGATAAGCTATACCTGTGCTAAAATACACCTAACAACCAGAAGCCCTTTCCTCTCAAGCTTAGGAATACTTTGTGAGCATTTTTCTCATAATTTCCTAAGCCAAAAATCAAAAAAAAAAAACCCTTAAAACACAAACCGGTTCCACAAAATTTCGCGTATAACAAATTTCGGTGCTAATCCCAACAAAAGGTAGACTCTTGAGTGTCCTCCCCTCATAAGGCACTCCTTAGGAGATGACTTGTGATTGTTTCACATTTTTATTCTCTTTATTTTATTTTATTTTATTTTATTTTATT
>ONZA01008372.1:18373-31059 GCA_900322205.1 Kewa caespitosa
AAGTAATTACCTAAATAAAGTGAATGATGAAACAACTTGGAAAACATTAGGATTAATTCACTTGGAACGAAATCGATATTTCCTTGCACTTTATAAAAGAGTAATACTAATTTTAATAAATGTATTAGTAAATGAATAATGTAACAATAATATTTCATTAGATGAAAATTGGAATTTAATTATTGGTAACACTTTTGTCCAACAATGTAATAGTTAAGGAAAAAAAAATGTAACAGTTGACTCAATCTGATGTTGGTTCTGTTTATTTTGTTACTGATGCTACAATTAGTTAACTTCTAATCTTCGACCAGGCCATGCAATCCAAAAGCTAAGCCTAATATCTGCCTTTTTTTTTTCTTTTATGTGACATTAACTAAACAAAATGTAGCAGTTTTATCATATTATGTGCGGTACATTATTTCAATCTGGTGGCTCATAGTAGAAGGGTTGACATTATGTGTTTTTTTTTTTGCGTTTTTGTTTTGATTTACTAAGGCGAAACAAAGACGGTACCAATGAGCCTCGTTAGCCTCTAGAATAGTTCTTGAAGATCGGAACAAGAAAAAAGCATAGTACTTCAACGAGTTCACGATTTTTATCAAAGAAAGTCGGAGATTATGAAGATGCTAGCCGATAATAAGAACAAGGTGGAAGCAAAAAAGAGGAAAATGACAACTGAGAAGAAAAAGAAGCTGAAAAATAGTGTACTTGTTTGATATTTAGTTTGTTGATTAGTTTAAAAAACTTGGAGACTTATTGATAGATACAACAATAAATTGGATGTATNNCTATATTGAACAAGTTGGAGCATAATTGGTTTTGTTCGGAAGTACCTTTCTGACTTTTATTAATTTTTCTTCGGCGTAATACTAAGTTTTCCATATGTAATACGTTTTACAAATATAAATATAAGCATTTGTGTGTCCCGTGACCCTATCACATTATATATGAAATGGTATTGATTTTGAATAAAAAGAAAAGTAACAGTGTATTACTAATTTGTAATCATTTTAATTTCCTCCGTAACATACATCACATAAAACTTTTGGGTTGTCGAAATAATCACCATGAATGGCTAGGCGTCAGCGAAAGGGATAGATAATAGACGAGGACATCATACGGGTACCATGCCTGTCCATGTGGCACGTTCACATCAAGCTGTGCTGCTTTTTAGATTCTACGGAGACAACAGAAGTGCAACATGTCCATCGATGTTGCACGTCTTTCTAAGGCAGTGGCATGGCTTGGTCTGGGCAATGTGGGTGAGTATTGTGCGCGTCTAATAGTAACAATATTTTTACTCAATGTAACAGTAATTTAACCAAATTTAACAGATAGTTTATAAAATTTGCGCCATACTCAATAATATCAGAAGTTTTAACTTATTCCAATTAGTGACACCTTTTCATTAGTTAGTAACACTTTTTCAAAAATATGTAACATTGTTTACTAAATTGATAACATTTATAAAAAAAAATAAATAAATACAATTGCCACATTCGACAAGGATCAAATTAAATATGCATTTGGAGACCTGGAACTAAACTCTATTGCTTGTGGTCGCGATTAACTTTTGTCACAACACTGCCCCTTCGCTTATTTGTCTCAAATTAACCCTTTATCCTCTTGCTTCTCCGATTTATAACCGCTTTAGTAGGATCTAAGACCACCTATACACTACTTAATGTTGTTGGGTGTGTAAAATCATCGATATGTATTTTGAACGTCACAAGTAAACCACCAACAACAATGAGGGCACTCATATAAGCACATCTTGAAGGCTCCTCTTGGTTCCTTCATGATTGTTTCACTCAAGGATCCTCATTACTAACACTGATACACTTTCTCGCATACCAAACAACAACAAAACATTTGTAATATACAAAAAAATACACCATTTGAAATTGTAAACGTAAAAACACTATTCCATCAAAAACTCACGTAACATAATAAAACGTAAATGTAACAGTGTTGCGTCATAATGTAACACTGATGAACAAACTTCCGATAAAACAATATTGGTTCCGTAATACATAAAAACAAAAAGAATGTGAAAATAACATAATGTTGCATTGAAAAAAATAACTCGGAAAAAAGTAATAATAATACATGCATTAAAAGGAAGAAGCATTTTTAATCATACTTACATGCAACACACTTCACATAAATAACGGAATCGTGAAAAAGTAACACAATTTTAACAGAATATAACACTCTATTATCAAAACGTAACAGTTCGTGATCAATAGATGAGATGGTCATTCATTTGAAACACGGTCATCGTCTTCTTCAACCTCCATACATGGTGAACATGTAACGTCTGAAAAATCTAAAAAAGTAAAACAAATACACTTGGAGTATGTTAAGTGAACTATATTAAAAACACTTAAAAGATTTCGCACCTTTATCAACTGTAACAATGGTTAAGAGTTTTAGTTCTCCGCATATTGCATAACACCATCGATCTCCATTAAACCCGATTGCAATAATGAAAACATGCATTAATGGAGGTTGGGAATTTTTAAGAAAGAGAAAAAAAAAATACTCAAATGGATGAATCTGGTTTCCGAATTAAAAGGAGAGAAATAAAGTAGTAGTGAGAAAAAAAAGGGAGAAATAATATTACGTTTGTTACAAATGAGGAAAGAAATAAATAAAATAAAAAAAAAGAAATACATTAATGATGTAATGACGATGTCATGTAACTGGTTGTACTGTGCATCAGTTCTATTTGGATGCATTCCATCCGATTTGTACCATTGCCCCCGAATCTAGACTTTGGTTAAAAGACTAAAGGAGTTAAAAGACGGTTTCTTATTTTCCTAAAATAAGGTAGTGACTCTAAACACCCCATTTGATCCATTTCTCACATTCAAAAAAATGACAATTCTACCCCTATACACGCACCCTAATATGTGGGGGATACGCGCGCCTTATTCAACTTCCGCCTCGCGCATCCGCCAACCGAGAGGGACGTGGCCCCTACAATGGCGGCTGTGTTGGGGATTTAAATTAAGAGGGTGAAACTAAAACGAGTTTGAAAAAAAAGGATGAAATCGATTTCGTTAAAAATGCATCATTTCTTTCATGTAGTTTCATGCGTACGCGCAACCTAAGTAGCCCATAATTAAACCCAAAGGGGACGAGTTCGGTAACATGGGGGATCCATTCGATTCTCCATTCATATCGTAAATGAATCTCCACCCACGACCGTTTCTTTCATCAATTCCATGGGAGCGAAAACGGTAACTTACGGCGCTTATGCATTCCATAACGCTGTAAGCACCCCGTATGTCGTGAGAGCTTTACTTTTACTAACCTGTCATTTCTTAACGTTAGAGAATTAGAGCCATTGTATAGGTATGAACTTAGAAGAGCATATTACATTTGCACACTTGACCTTTGCATTTCATTTTGCATTGTATTTGGACCGAACCGTATATCGAGGGGCTTTACGGTTCATTTTTCCCTTAGAATTTTAGGTGTTTCTTGGACTTGCTGCAAAAACAACCGACTTCATAGGACATTATCTCCACCACCCTCGTTCTCAATTCCGTAACGTTCTCCATTTGTACGTCAACTCAACTTCGAAATGGCAGCTCAACCTAACCTCCAGGACCTTGCTTCTCTCATCCAGAACCTATTAGAAAAGGTTGACCAACTTGAGACTAAAGAATGTTAAGGAAGTTGACCTAATCAAGGGTGAACTGAAAAAATGCGAGACTGTTCTAAAACACAATAAGCTTTTCAACTAGTACCACGACATTGAGGGGATGACCCCAAACCTCATGGGAACCTTAACCGATAAGACTGTGCTCTCAGACCTACCCAAATTCATGAGCTCTGACAAACCTAGGACCCATCTTAGGGCATTTACCACTATTGTCACACTGAAGGGTATCAACAAGGAGCTATTCCCGCACATCTTCCCCATGTTCTTAGATGGATCCGCCTCTAGCTGGTATTATGGACTCGATACTGAACGGGTCAAAACAAGGGAGGATATTAGCCGAGAGTTCCTCGCTTAGTATTCATATAATACCGAGCTTCCCGTTACTATGCGGGAATTAGAAGCCACGAAGCACCTCACAGGTGAGGCTTTTATGACCTTCGTCACTAGGTGGCAAGAGAGGGCTGCCCATATGGTGAATAGGCCCTCGAAAAGAGACCAAGTGCGCACCATGATACGCAATTTGAGGCTCGAGTTTAAGAAACATCTTATCTTCCAACCCATAAGCACTTTCCTCCAACTTACGAGGTAGGACTCGCTTAGACGATGAGCTTCCTAATTCCGAAGCAAAATGGACTAAGGGCAATAACAACAAGAACAACACCAAGCGAACTAATACCGCAAAGGTGAATGAGGTGAATGTCTTCCAGGAGGGTGCACCGCAACACCGAGAGAGATACCCAAGCTCTCGAGCGTCTTATAAAGAAGAATTATTTACAGCCCATTAGGCTCACGCCCGATGTCCCAGAGGACAAACGATTCAAGAGGTATGATACGTCAAAATATTGTAAGTATTATTGTGGCAAGGGCCACGAGACCATTAAGTGTTGGACTTTCAGACACGCAGTCCAAGAGCTTATTGATAACGGCACCTTACTGTTACCTTAGGCATCATGTGCCCTAAATAATAATGAAAATCCCCTCACGTCTCATGAGGAGTCCATTTTTGCTATAATTGACGACGACCTACGCTTCAATCCGACTTTACTTATTGAACCTTTGTCACCGCATGGCCACTTAGCTATTAATGGTATATGGGATAGCAATGTAGAGGATGCATCCCTAAAGTGTGAAGAGGTTCATCACGATGCATGGCTTTCCGACCACGAGGTTTGGGAAGACAAAGTCGACATTTTAACTAGGTTGGGCAAATTTTTCGAGAGGAAAGATGGTCCATCCCAGACCAATGACAGCTCGGCTGACAAGGGCGAAAAGGTAGTGGCACAAGAACAACTCGATAACCCTTTTACTAAAACAACTAAAAAGGATGAAAGCCGACGTTAACGTCTGGCAACTTTTGGCATCTTCTCTGGAGCATAGGCAAGCAATCCTTGCCGAACTCAACAAAATAAACATTTCACTCGAAACATTACGCTCCCACCTTGTAAGCTTCTTGACGGAGAAAAGACCGCCCACCACAATCACGTTTTCAGACAAGGACCTCCCTAAAGAAGGTCGAAACCACAATAACGCACTATACCTTACGATAACATGTAACCAACATCACGTTCCCATGGCACTCATTGATAACGGGTCCGCGGTCAATGTATGCCCACGTAGAACTGCAAAAAGATTAGGCATCCAATACGACCTCGCACAAATATCGCAAGGCTTACAAGCCTACGATAATTCAAGGAGAAGTGTGCTCGACACCATCAGCATCCATGTTACTACTGGTGTCATAGAAAAACAAGTCCCCTTTTCCGTCATCGATATACCATCCACCTTTAACCACCTTTTAGCACAACCTTGGTTACATAGCAACAATGCCACACCATCTACCCTTCACCAAAAAGTAAAAATGGTTGTAGAGGGTAAAGTCCTTGTGATCGAGGCCGATCAAATGAAGGTCACCTCATCCGAGACTCCCATCTTAAAGATAGACCATGGTGAAGAAGACGAGGACTTTTGGGGCTTCAACCCCGATATAAACGCTATTGAAGAAGAACAAGTTCCATTCAACTTCGATCTTGATTCCAACCTCCATGTCAATGCCATCCTTTGAAAACAAGGCTACATGCTCGAGATGGGTTTAAGAAAACACGGCCAGGGCCCGAGTTCTTTTCGGTGGGCACAATCCATGAACCTCAAGTTTGGCCTAGGTTATGCTTCCTCGATTCACAAAATCAAAGATTCAATATCGAGGGAGGCAAGACGAAAAAGGGCCATACGAGAAGGCATTCCCTTCGATAGCCCAAAGCTCAGTTATCCCCACATCCTTAACGGACGATTTGTTCGGGCAGGCGATAACTACCCTTACTTCGGATATCTCGAGCCACACTACCTCCAAGAAGAAGGCACACTGATTCTAGGATTTGAAATATTCGAGGATTGAAACCTTCTTGAAAATGAAATCCCAAACATCAGGAAAAATCCTCACTTGATTGGGCTCGGCCCTAACCTCACAATACATTCGGTCTCCTTTTTGGGCAAGAGAAGATCCTGACATGAGAAGACGACGATGTAGTTCTGGCCAGCCAGAACCAAGAATTTGACCCCTCCGCGCTAATCTCACCCACCACTGGAACTATCGAGCGATGGCGCCGCACTTGCAAGTGGACAACTTCTGATGTGCGCAAATTTAGCATCACCATAGGAGAGGACCTATGTTTTAGCCAAGCAATAGCAACTCTAGTAGCTCTAGCGATTCTGATTCCGATGCTAGTGTAGGACACTCTCCTCCTGAGAGGATTAGAAAGCTAGGCTCCCCTATTCCCAAAGTATTTGATCCTTCTATTGATGTACAGTTTGATGGTATTAATAAAATGAATGATGATTTTTCTTACTCCTTGGAATGTTTTGTTGCTAATGAATCAACTGACGATAAGTCACTCATGCGGGCCATGCTCGAACATGACCAAAAAACTTGGTAATCGAAGAAACCGAGACGATTAACTTGGGAATTAACAATAAACCTCAAGAGGTTAAAATTGGTCTAACTTTACTCCAAATGAAAGATCCGGCCTAATCGACTTCTTAAAGGAATTTATAGATGTCTTCACGTGGTCCTGTTAGGACTTGCCCGGAATTGACCGATCCATCGCCGAGCACAAAATCCCACTTTTCCCCAATGCAAAACCTGTTATGCAAAAACTTAGGAGAGCAAAACTTGAGTGGGCCTTGAAGATTGAGGAAGAGGTAGAAAAGCAACTCGACGCATGATTTATTGTAGTGGCCGATTATCCCCAATGGGTAGCCAACATCGTTCCCGTCCCGAAGAAAGATGGACGAGTAAGGATGTGCGTGGACTTTTGAGATGTGAACAAATCTTGTCCCAAGGATAATTTCCCCTTACCCCACATCGATGTGCTAGTTGAAAGTACCGCCGATCACGAGCTCTTATCCTTCATGGACGGTTATGTAGGATATACCCAACTCATGGCCGAAGAAGATGTGCTAAAAACGAATTTCATGACACAATGGGGAACGTCTTGCTATCGTGTCATGCCTTTCGGGTTGATCAATGCCAGCGCAACTTATCAAAGAATGGCACAAACCCTTTTACATGACATGATGCGTAAAGAAGTTGAAGTATACGTGGACGACATGATCGTCAAGTTTCACGGCCGAACAGGGCATATACCCAATCTCTGAAAGTTTTTTGAAGGATTAAGAAAATGTAATATGAGACTCAAAAATGTGCATTTGGCATCACATCCAAGAAAATCTTAGTCTTCATAGTCAGTTCTAGGGGAATCGAGGTTGATCCTTCGAAGATCAAAGCATTCATCGAGATGCCTCCCCCAAAAATCGAGAATGAAATAAGAGGTTTCCTAGGAAGGCTTCAATATGTTAGTCGATTCATAAACAAATTGACTATTATATGTGAACCTATATTCAAAAAACTAAAGAAGACCATCAAGGTCAAATAGGACGATCAATGCCAAAAGGCATTAGACAATATCAAAGAATACTTGGCCAATCCGCCCATCTTGGTCCCACCAACGCCAAGCGTACAGCTCATATTGTACCTGGCGGTTACAGGAACCGCAATGGGAGCAATGTTCGCCCAAGAAGTCGACAAGAAAGAAAAGGCCATATATTACTTGAGTAAGAATTTTCTTGAGTATGAGACGCGTTATTCCACTTTAGAAACTACCTGTCTCGCCACGGTATGGGCAACTAAAAAACTGAGACACTATATGCTCAATCATCAAGTGCATATAAGGTATCGGGAAGACCCATTAAAGCATATCTTCCAAAAACCCATATTGACGGGAAGGATATCTCGTTGGACCATCATGCTATCCGAATTCGATCTCAAGTACGAGAATATGAAAAGTATAAAAGGGCATGCCATTTTAGAATATTTGGCCGACCACCCTGTAAAAGGTAAATGAAATGGGGAAGAGTACGAATTTTTCGATGAGCACATCATGACAGCAAATACCGAAACATGGCTCATGTACTTCGACGGGGCATCAAATCAAAGGGGCTATGACATAGGAGTGTTGTTAGTTTCACTAGATGGGTCACACACCCCATTATCAGTAAAGCTTCACTTTGATCCTACTAACAATGCCGCAAAATACGAGGCTTGCATTGTTGGATTACAAGCCGCAGTAGCCATAGGGATTAGAACCCTTAGCGTGTACAGAGATTCCACCCTAACTATTAAAAAAATCTCAAAAAAGTGGAAAGTCAAGAATGAGAACTTGGCCCTTTACCTAGCCCATTTAGAAAAGATAGCCGGAAACTTTTCCGAAATCCACTACACATACCTTCCGAGAGAAGAGAACCAATTCGCGGACACGCTCACTAAGCTAGCTTCCATGATCACTATCCCTGCCGAACTCAAGACGATGCCCATATACATCGAAAGGAGGGAAGAACCCGCTCACCACTACACCTTAGAAGTGGGCACTTTTTAGCAAGTTCCATGGTATAGTGACATCCTCAATTACAAATTGAGCGAAGAGTATCCCCCTGGGTGTGATGACCCATGGGCACAAAGCGCCATTCACCTTCTCGCCGCACAATTTGTGGTATACCAAGAAAGATTATACAAGAAAACCCCATATGGAGTTAGCCTTCTTTGCTTCGATGAAGAATAGGCGAAACAAATAATGGGTGAAGTGCATGAAGGAGTATGCGGCCCACACATGAACGGGGCACACGCTTGCGAAGAAAATAATAAGGTAAGGCTATTATTGGACTACGATGGAAAATGATTGCAGCCAGTATGTCCAACGATGCCAAAAATGCCAAAATGCAAATTTACAACACATGCCGCCTTCAACACTGTACGGTCTGACTTCCCCATGGCCTTTATCAACCTAGGGAATCGACATTATTGGTAAACTAAGCCCCATGGGCACAGGCGGACATGAGTACATCCTTGTTGCCATTGACTACTTTACAAAATGGGTCAAAGCAGCATCCTATTCAAAGTTAACTTTCAAACAAGTTGCGAAGTTCATCAAGAACAATATAATCTGTCGTTTCGGAGTCCCACACGAAGTAATTAGTGACCATGGGTTTCACTTCAAAAAGGAAACTGTGGACATTTTACAGTTATACAAGATACAACACCGTAGGTCATCAAACTATCGGTCACAAACCAATGGCGCTATCGAGGCCGCCAACAAAAACATCAAAATCATCTTCCAGAAGATGAGCAAAACCTATAAGGATTGGCCTAACAACTTTCGTTCGCATTATGGGGATATTGGAGCAGCATGCGGACATCCACATGCGCTATGCCTTATTCACTTGTTTATGGAATAGTGGTAGTCCTTCTTATCGAGGTTGATATACCTTCCCTTAGGGTAGTTATAGAGAGTGATATTCCCGAGGTCAATTGGATAAGAGAAAGATATGAACATCTAATTTTGGTAGACAAAAAGCGTCTAAACGCCTTGCATAATGTTCAAATATATCATAGTGGCTCGCACCTTCAATAAAAAGGTACGACCACGATTAACGAAAGAAGGCGACTTGGTTTTGAAAGAAAACCGAGCACCTATACGAGACCCACGCGGTAAGTTTAGCCCTAATTGGTCGGGACCCTACATAATCTGTAAATCCTTTCCAGAGCTGCGTTCATGCTCATGGATCAAGATGGAATAGAATTTTCCCAACTAACCAATTTATACCAATTGAAGAAATTTTACGCTTAATTCCCAAGTTTAATAATTGCAGAATGCCCATATATTATCCAAGATAATATTAAAAAAAAACAAAACAAAATCCTTTATCATCTTGAACTACGTTCGACCTGATTCCCATTTGGATACGTAGGTAACCCGCAAGGCCCAAGCCTAAATGCTAAACATCAATCAACATCATTTTCATCGCTTTGCATTGAACTATGTTCGGCCTGATTCCCATTCGGATACGTAGGTAACCCACAAGGGCCTAGCTCATTAAAAAAAAATGATAAATACTTCTTTTTCCATAAGAATAATACACATTGGCAGAATGTGCTATGCTTTACGCTATGCCCATAGTGCATAATTCCAAGTGTTTCCTATGCTCAATACTATGCCCATGTTGTAAATTCAAAGTCTCTACTATACCTTTGGGCTTGGATTTGCACTGGCTCCAATTTGTCAAACATAATTTGGACCAACTAAAAAGTATGATCTTAGAAAAGACATTCTCTTTTAAAAATTATAAAATTGGAGCATAAATTATATAATTTATTAGGGTTTTTAATATTTACTTGAACCCTAGTAAATTTATTTTTCTAGAAGAAGACATTCTTTTATTTCCAAAAAATATTATGGAATAAATAGAAAGAAAACAAAGCAATGCGCAGAAAAACGAGAAAGAATATGGGTTGAAGCCCAGCGATTATGTACATAATCGTTTGGAGCCCAGCAATATCAAGGAGAATCGCTGGCCCTCTAGTGATTTTTCTAAAAATCACCAGGGACCAGCCTTTAAATTCAAGACAAAATGAAAAACACAATACATTTTGATTCCTTAACGTGAAAAAATAGTAAAAGCGATGCAAATTTCGCTGCAAATATTTAAAATGATAAATAAATAAATAAAAGATGATCTAAGGGTAACTTTTATTGATTCATTTGATTTATAAGTCCAAATTACAAGGATTTAAATGACAAAACTATTCCTAGAGTGGGAATGTATAAAATAAATACATCATTCTAAAAATCCTAGCTAAGGACCTATGCTCTACTTCTCCTTCTTCTTGGGAGGACAACGGTCCTTTGGGGGAGCCAAACTTGTGCTCGCCTCATCTTTGCGATGCCAAATAAAATGCGTCTTCTTCCTCCTCTGAAATCGGGGGCTTCGATTTCGCCTACTTCTTCGGTGGCGGAAGAGGCTTCTTTTTGGGTTGGCTCGGTGGAGGCGCTTGCTTCTTCAAACATTGCCTTTTGTTCTCCCGAGACTCCTTGCACTTGTTCAGGTCATTTGAGATCATCAATGCGAGGTAATGCCCCGTTACAAAAGGAGACAACGTCTTGCGGGGCACCACCCAAAGAGGGCGCTCCTTCCAGTAATTGTCCCAAGCCTCCAATTGTCGAACACTAAACCTCACCTCGTGTTGGACAACTGTGTCCTTCCTCGGGATATGTTGAGCTAGCCCATATTGACGCATTACTTTTGTGGGGTAGAACGTCAAGAGGGGAGTAAGGCTCACAACACGACTATGCAGTATCTCTTCCACGCATCCACCATGGTGGTAAGATGCCACCACAGGATGCTCCAACGGATGGTCAGGTTCCCTCCCAAGTAAATCATCCATTCACTGAGAGACTTCTCCTCATATAGCCATTTACGAGATGGAAATCGCTTGGGCATAGAGGCTATGTGAGCATCCATTTTCTTCACCAACCGAAGATGCTCTAAGAGCCAAATCTAAAAGAGAAGGAAAAAAGGTCAATAATCATGCAAAAGAAAATAAACATGTAAATTGAATAAAAACAAAGAGGCATTAAGACTCACTTGGAGAGGCAAAGGACTTTTCAAGAAGTCGCTATCCTCTTCGTGCGCGAAGTGTTCCAAGCAAGCAAGAGTTTCTCCCACAATGAGAGCCATGGGACTACATGCTTCCTCCATCATCTGGACTACGTGTAAAAGTGAATCTCGGGCCATCTTAATGCTTTCCACGATAATGAAACGAGATAGAATACATAAAACAAACGGCCGACGACGGAATGTCTTCGCTCTACTATCATTGTCCAAGGGAGGAGGAGAGAAGTGCTCAATCACTTTGAGCAAGTTGAAGTGATCCCCGTCAAGAACATCTCGGGCCTTCTCGTGGTCAAGTCCTAGGTAATCCTCATACAAGGATTCGTATTTGTCACTCAAGAAGGGAAGTGCCATGTTAATATTCGAGGGAATGCCCAGGATTGCAGAAAACTCCTCTACCAAATGACACAATTCCTTGGTCTCTCCAAGGCAGAAAACATGAAGGTCGGGCATCCCAAACCTGATGGACGCCCTTAGAAGAACCCAAACAAGCTTTACTTATTTGAGGGTGAAGAAGATAGCAAGGTTAAACATACTTAAGTGTTTGCATTCCTCCATAGACATGGAGTTCATCCAACTATCGAAAGATTTTTCAAAAAGATTGGCCATGAGTTTGGGATGATTTTTAACTTAAAAGACTTGAGAAATGGAGAAATTTGAGAATTTCGGTGTTTAGGTGCAACAATCTGTCATGCAAAACCACCATTTTATAGCTATACGTGCAGTAACGCTCGCAAAGGAAAACGAAGCATCATGTCTGGGACCTGGCCCAACGATTAAGGGCATAATCGTTGAGAAACCCATCAATTTAAAGCATAATCGTTGGGCACCCAGCGATTTCTATCATAGTTGCTGGCCCTTGAGTGATTTTTGTTATATTCGCTAGCCGTCGAACGTCATATTTAAGTGATCATTCACTCACCTCGAGTTAATTCGGTTTAGGACTTAATTCTTTCATTTTGTCTTTTAATCTCTTTCTCCCATATTAATTCATGCTCTTTTTTATTGCATCTTT
>ONZA01008373.1:9875-20777 GCA_900322205.1 Kewa caespitosa
AAAGCCCCTAGAATCCCTATTAATCTCAAAAGTGTACGATACCAACATATCTAGTTTTCTCATAACATCAATCCAAGTCCCATCTAACCCCAATTTTCTCATAATCTGCTCAAGAAACACCCACTTTACTCTATCATAGGCCTTACTCATATCTAGTTTCATGGCCATATGACCATATTGACTCCCATTACAATGCATCGAGTAATAAGACTAAAAAGCAGTGATAATGTTGTCACTAATAAGTCTACCTGGGGTAAAGGCACTTTGGTTTTAAGAAATAATAGAGGGGAGAATTTGTTTAAGGCGATTAGCAATTGTCTTAGTAGCGATCTTGAAAATCACATTACAAAGACTAATAGGTCCAAAATCGGTGATATTAGTGGGGCTTTGTTTCTTAGGGATTAACAACACATTAGTATGATTAAACTTAGAAGGAAAGTCATCACCATGTAAAATAGACAACATCAAACGAGAGACAGAAGGACCAACAATATGCCAAAACTTTTGATAAAAGCGAGCATTCATACCATCCGGTCTAGGAGCTTTCCCGGGGTGAATTTGTCGTAGAGCCTCATAGATCTCTGCCTCTGAGTAGGGTTTGCAAAGGATCTCATTCATGTCCGTCATTACCTTCGTGACCACCGCATCAAGGACCCGCTCTAACTCCCTCAGATTCCCCTCCGTAAAAATTTACCCAAAATACTCCAAAACAATACACTCCATGTCGCCATCGTCCCTTCGAATCACGCCCTCCCTATCCTCCAACCCGCTCATGCGATTGATCCGCCATCTTGTACTCGCTTTCTCGTGGAACCATCTAGTGTTCTCATCCCCAAATTGCAAAAAAATTGTTCTTGAATGCTGCCACCTCATAAACTCTTCCTTACGCCTTAAGTCACGAATCTGTTGCATTAATTCGCGCCTTGCTTCCACCATACTAGCTTTCTCAATATCCTTAGTGATCTTGCTGATTTTCGTTTGTATATGACAAAAGCTAGCTCTATTCCATTCGGTCAATGCTGCTTACAATTCGTAAGAGCCTCACCAAATCCCTCTCTACCCCTATTCGGTACATTAGGGATCCATGAACCCCTAATAACATCTTCATACTCCTCCTCGAGCACCCACATGTTTTCGAACCTAAATCTCTTCCCTTTTCTCTTCTTAGGCTCCCGAGCCCTAATATTAAGTTCCAAAAAGATTGAAAGATGATCCAACAAGTGTCCATGTAAGTGAACAACCCTGGCTAGAGGAAAACAAGCATTCCATTCCGTATTCTCCATATACCGATCAAGTCTCTCCTCTACCTTTCTACCCCCGTCTTTGCCATTCCACCATGTATATTGATACCCTTTGAATCCCATGTCCCGTGAATAACACACCGCCAACGTTTCCCTACACTCTTCTAACACATTGAGATCCTTTGACGCCCCCCCTTCTTTCGCTATCATAGAGAACCTCATTCACATCCCCTCCCACCAACCATGGCGTATCATTCCCATCAAACAAGTCCCTTAAAAGATCACACGTGAGAAGCTTATTCCGAGTCTCTTTCCATCAATAAAGCCCCGTGAACCTCTAGTTATATTAACTCTCGTGAAGCTTCACATCGACATCTATATGATGTAACGACTTCGACCTAAAAACTACATTTACTTCCTGCACCCACAAAAGCGCCACACCCCTCGATCGCCCCATACTATCTACCCCCTCAAACCGAAAATCCCCTAACTCTTTAACCACGGCACCCAACTCCACGTAACTCAACTTTGTCTCCGAGAGGAAAACCAAGTCCGGCTTGGTCATTCGCAATAAGCTACGAAGGTCCTTAACTGCTCGAAGATCGCCAAGCCCTCGGCAGTTAAGACACAGAGTACTCATTGGGCTGGGCGGTACTGGTTCAAACCGGTCACCGCCGCATCGCCATCCGTAAAAGAGTTTTGAAGTTGGTTCATGCTGTGATTGAGATCAAATTCCGTCTCCATATGATCACCCTTCCCCGAGCCCCCCACCTTCGCCTTCTTATGGGCATTAATGTTCCCCCCACCACTCCCCCCTTTCAGCCCCCTGCCACCGTGACCCTAGTCCCCACACCCGTCCCCTATTTTCCTCCTTCCACTGCTGTCCATACCAGCCATCGAGAACTTAATAGCTTTCTGTTGACTCAAGCCTCCCTTCTCATTACAAAAAATCAGCCTCTTCTTAGTCTTCCCATGTTGCATCTCAGCTTCATGCTCAGGATTGGAAAAACAACCCTTGCCCTTTTTCGCCGTAGATCTTAGCCATGCTACAAATGGGTACTTAGCCTCCGGGATATCGTCCTCAAATAGTTCACAATCCCGCGCTAGATGATCCAATTTCCCACACATTTAGCAAAAGTCGGGTACCCGATCGTAACGAAAGTAAATCCATTTTGGCGCTCCCCCAATGGTAATGCATTTGTCCCTGCAAAATGGTTTATATGCGTTCAACCTAATGCGTATCCTAATCGTCTTCGGCCACCCCGACAGGTCAGTTTCATTGAACTCCAAAAACACACCCAACCTATTACTGATCCATACAACTCCATTTTTGTTCCGTTTTTCAAGAGGAAAGTTATACACCTCCACCCAGAAATCAACGAAAGAAAATTCAATTTCTTCCGGTTGCTCCTTTCCGGTTATCTCCTTCAATAGTAGAAGTGCCCCGTGAAATGGCCATGGTCAACTTTGAAGTACTTTATGCTTATCTAGAGTACAGAAAAACTGGAACATGAATACCTGATGTTATAGGGCACGCACAATCAGACCCTTTCGTGGACGCATGCACCCGTGAGCACTGCTTTCATGGTTTCAACCTTAAAGGCAGACTTGGTCATCAGTTTCCCCGCAATACACAGGGTAATTTGAGCGATCATGTCCTCACTTGGAACCTCATCGAGATCCCACGCTTCGCCCTCATCCTCCTCCTCTGAAAGCCTTAGTTTACTTAATGCAGCTTCAAATACCTCCATATCCCCAAATTTAATATGCTCACCCAACTCGCGCAACCTGCTTTGGTCGCCCTTTGCAAACCCTAGGTCGGACCTCCGCTTTGTAACCAACCTGTAAGAAAATAAACCTAAGACTTGAGGGAAAAGAAAATATCACACTCAAAACCCTAACCCTAGAAAAACCCTAGAGCGAGAGAAAAGAGGATCCCTTTAAGATGACTTAAGCTAACATGCTCATGTTGTTCATTTTGTTGGGGTTTTTGTATAAACAGAGAATGAATTAGTGTGGCGTTGATGATATAAGATATTGATGTTATATTTGGTGGGATTGTGAAAGGGATAGATCCGTCATAAGAAAAGAAAGGGGAACAGTGGTCCTTATCTTCTTTTAGTCCAATACCCTAATTTTTTTTTTTGGTGAAAGATAAAGGATAAACATGAAATATCAAAGAAATGATACTGTTGAGTCCATTCCGATGGCATGGCATTCTTACGACGTGAGAAGCCCACGACGTGATATGTTAGGTCGTCATGGACCTGACCTTACATTGCATGACAGGACCCAAACCTGGAGGCCCAACGCCCAGGCTTCCAGCGATCCACGCTCCTGAGGGCTGACGTATGAAGCCCTGATTGGTCTCATGTTTCCCAAGGTCCCTATATAAAGGACCCTTGGGCGCTCTGAAAAAGGTACACACTCATTTTCTCTAATCATTTGCGCAAGACACTGTCCTGTTCACCTCAGAGCAAATAGTGCCCTCTTGCCTTCACACTCCGGCCGGTCACTTTGCTTACAGTAATCACGTACTAACTTAAGCATCGGAGGACAGTTCCGCGGAACCATCCCGGGGGCAGTTCACGTTTGCTACTTCTCGCAGGTTGACGACGTGACAGTCCGACATAAACTCATCAGCTCTCATCTCTTCAGTCTGACGGAAATCACCCCCTTTGATGTTTCAAGGGCTCACTTCAGAAAAAACCCCGCAACATTTTGCGCCGTCTGTCTGGAGTGAGATGATTTTTTTATGAGATTGAGGAGTAATAAATACATTACCACACCTTCACTGTTATGAACAGTTATGTATTCCCAAAATGATCACGCTGAATCTCACGCTGCCACACCGCAGAATGATGTCAGTATAGATCTCGAGCACCTTATTCGACGTGTCCGACATGAGGCACAAGCTGAAATGCAGGTCGAGTTAAAGGCCCTGCTGAAAAAGGAAAGAGCGCAAAAGCTCAACGTGGTGCCATATGGGTCCACCCCTACCCACGTCATGCAGTCTCTACCCTTTAGCATCTCAAGTCGGGAAAGCTCGAGTCACTCTGTGAAGGTCAACTCTCGACCTCACGTCAATCTTCCCCCCGACATTCATGCCTCAAGGGGTAAAAAGCCTGAAAGCTCTAGAGGACACTGATCCTATGATACGGAGCGGGGGAACGTTGACCTACGAAACTTTTTGAATAGTCGTAAGCGAACTGACATAGTTCAAATGGGAGAGATGCCCCTCGACCTCCGTCAGTTCATCCGCCAAAACGAAGAAGAGAGGCGTCTTTGGGGAATCGGTTTTAATCCATACTTCCCATCCCGACTGGGCAAATTGCTGGAGTACACCACCACGGGTGTACAGATGGGACTTACCACGCAGTACCTTTTTGCCGACATCATCATGAGCCAGCCAATTCCGCAAGACGTCAAGCTCGGTAAGATCGAGAAGTACAATTGCACGACCCCGCCAACTGAGTATCTTATGTCATACGACGCCGCCATGATGACGCGTAACCAAACTGAGGCGGTGCTGTGTCATTTCTTTGTTGGCACTTTGGAGGGCCTAGCCCTCAAGTGGCTGAACTTGCTTGCCCGTGGAAGCATCTATTGCTTCAAACAGCTCGCCAAACTCTTCAAAAGTCATTTCGCGGCTAATGAGCCTGTTGAATATTTGCTCAAAGAAAAACAATGGTACGATGAGCATGCCAAAAAGTATGTCCAGAGGTTCGCTGACCAATGTCTGAAGATCGAGAACCTAGACCAAAAGATTGCGTGCTGTGTATTTATAAACGGTCTACTGGATGGAACCGAAATCAAGATTGAGCTAAACAGGAGGAAGAAAAGCAATCGAGACATGCCGTTCAATGAGGCCTGAGACATCTCCATGCAGATGATAGCATCGTGGGAACTCTCTAACTTCAACCTCGTTTGTGGTAGCCAGGGAAGTGCCCAAATCAAAGGTAAGCCACCTCGTTATGAACGACAAGATCAGCATCGACATTAAACACTGAATGTGGAGAAGCCACAGTTCAAGAGCAACCATTGTGGCCGAGGTGGAGGACGAGGTGGTGGACGGGATGGTAGGGGAAAACCTCCCTACAAAGCCCCTGAAAGTCCCAAGGTGAGTAAAATCCTGAACTGCAACCAAGAGGTCGTCTTTAATAAGGTGGACCAATGCCTCCTCCCAAAGGCCAGCCAGCTGCGGGAAGCCGATGCCATTGGTTACTACTTCTATCATTATCATCGTGACAATGGGCACTCAACTTAGTACAGTCGCGAATTGGGGAGGAACCTGTCGAAATTGGCCAAAGAGGGAAAGATCAACTCTTTCCTCAAGGATAAAAATCGTACCTCCACGTCGCAGATCAAGGGGGCAAGCAGCTCGAACAATTTATTCGACTCTGAGTCCACCATGTGCAAAGTGGTCTCGATTATATCTGGTGGTTCTGATTGTCGAGGAGTGATGTCAAAGGACAGAGAGGCACACATGCGATCTCTCAGCCAGTCCATGCTGGTCGAGAAGGTTCCCAAGTTCGGGAATCCCATTACGTTTGACGAGTCCGACACGAGGGAGCTGCAATACCCCCATGACGACTCGTTGGTGGTCGAAATCAAGGCATCCAACACGTTTGTCAAAAGAACTTTGATAGACACCGGCAGTACTGCCGATGTTATCACGTCATACTGTTTAATCGAACTGGGATACGATCCCAAGAAAGTCGTGCCATTAAGCTACCTTGTGTTTGGATTCAATGGGAATGAAGTACACCCCATCGAGTCGGTGCAACTACCAGTCTGACTTGGGTCAAAAAAATTTGCATGACATCTCGTCGCGGAATTCCTTGTCGTCGATATTCCAATGTCCTATAATATCATAATAGAACAACCCACCCTCACCGCTATCAATGCAAATGTAATGATGTCAATCTTAACAATAAAGTATTACAACAATGACGGTGAGGTGGGAAAACTTCTGGCCGATCAGAAGTCAGCTCGGTAGTGCTTTATAATGTGCTTGAGCGAGCTCTCCATTGCCCTGGGCGGAGCGGTCGACCCCGTCATCACGGACCTGGACGAGGTAAAGGAGCCCGAGCTCAAGAAAGCAAAGAAAGATGAGGCAAGGCCGAGTAACTCTAGCTCGCTGGCGGAAGTAAAACGAAGCAGAAAGGGAAAGAGCCACAATGTTTCATGTTGGAGAGGCCGGGACCAGAATATCCATACTTCATGAAGGAGCCAAAACGCGCTGAGCCAATAGGAGAGAAAGTCGAGGTCATCGTGGACCCGACGCGATCTGAAAGGGTCACCTATTTGAGAGCCGAGCTGGATGAAAACCTCAAAACGGACTTGACTGAACTCTTGCGTGAGTTCTAAGATGTTTTCGCGTCCGGCCGGGGATAGATCCTACACTTATCGAACACAAATTGAGTGTGAACCCCAAAATGAAGCTGGTGAAGCAAAAGCACCGGCACTTCGGGGAGGAAAGAAGGAAAGCTGCCTCTGCCAAAGTGAAAAAGCTACTAGAAGCTTGGTTTATCAAGGAATGCATATTTCCAAGTTGGCTCGCCAACGTCGTGTTAGTCGAAAAGCACAATGGACCGTGGAGGATGTGCGTCGATTACACCGATCTCAACAGAGCATGTAAAAAGGATGATTTCCCTCTACCTCGGATAGACCATCTCGTCGACCCCACAATGGGGCACAAACATTTGATCTTCATGGATGGTTTCTCTGGTTACTATCAGGTCTTCATGAGGAAGAAGGATTAGAGTTTCACCACCTTCATCACTAACGACGGGGTCTTCTGCTACACAACGATGCCGTTTGGGCTGAAAAATGCCAGGGCAACCTTTAAAAGATTGGTGCAAAAAGTTTTCGGACGTCAGATAGGCCGCAACTTGGAGGCCTATACCGACGACCTCATCACCAAGAGCTGATTGGCAAGTGACCATGTCACAAACCTGAGGGAGACGTTCGAGGCATTGAAGGGGGACAAAATGAAACTAAACCCCAAGAAATGTGTCTTTGGCGCCCGAGGTGGAAAATATTTATGCTTGTGGTGAACCACCGAGAAATTGACGCCAATCACGAGAAAGTGCAAGCAATTATCGACATGAAATCGCCCACATGTGTCAAGGATGTTCAGAAGCTGATCGAGTGCATTGTCGCTCTGAACCGCTTAATCTCTATGTTGGCAGACAAATATGCACCATTCTTCGCCACACTAAGGAAAGGAACAAAGTTCCACTGTAGTCCAGAGGCAGAAGAAGCATTTGAGAAATTGAAAAGCTAACTAGGTCAGTTGCCCAAGATATCATCACCTGCACCCGGTGAACCCCTCCTCGTGTATTTGGCCCTCTCTAATCAGGCCGTTGTGTCCGTACTGATAAAGGAACCAGACAAGATCTAGACTCCACTATACTTTACCAGTCACGCCTTGACTGGTGCCGAGTTCAGGTATTCCACGCCAGAGATGTTTGCTTTCTGTCTGGTGATCACGTCTCGTAAACTAAGACCGTATTTCTCTTCGCATCTGATCACCGTCCTAACCAACCAGCCCTTGAAGAAGATCTTGGGCCAGTTTGAATCCGCTGGTAGACACAAGTATGGGACAACGAGCTGACTGACTATGACATCACATATGAACCTAGACGGGCTATCAAGGGCCAAGCCCTGGCCAACTTTGTGGCCGAGATGACCACTCCAGCAGTCCAGCCCCTCAACTAGAGGAAGAGTTGGGAAATGTCCGTTGGAAGTGGTGTCGGCGTCACCATACTGTCGCCTGAAGGAGACTTGTTCGAGTATGCGATCAGGTTCAAGTTTGAAGCATCTAAAAACGAAGTCGAGTATGAGGCGCTGATAGAGGGATTACAGTAGGCCAAATCCCTTGGAGCAAAAAATCTAGAGGTGAAGATGGAATCTCAACTCGTGGTATCACAAGTCATTGGTGAATACGAGGTGAGAGAAGGAAGTGTGAAGGCCTACCTCCAAAAAATGAAGGCCAAACTGTTGATGTTTGAAGAAGTAAACGTAATCCATGTTCCCAGATCTGAGAATCACCACGACGATGCACTAGTACGGCTGGCTAGTTTGGCGATTTCAGGCTTCCCCAGAATTTTTTTTTGGGAGGAGCTTAATGAAAGGATTATTGAAACCCAGCCAGCGAAAGAAGTTGCAATCCTCGACCGAAGTGACTATTGGATGACCCCATTGACGGCATGGTTGAGAGATGATATACTGTTGGATGATGAGAAAGATGCCAAGCGACTTCAAAATAGATCGCGGTGGTTTGTCTATAGAGATAGAGAATTTCTGAAGAGGTCATACTCTGCACCCCTTATGAAGTGCGTTTCTTGACCCCAAGGGAAACAAATCCTGACTGACCTCCACGAAGACATTTGTGGAGCTCACCATGGCGGACGCGCTCTCACATCCAAGGTCATCCGTGCAAGATTCTATTGGCTCACTATTTCTAAAGACGCGGCCGATTTAGTAAAAACATGCACCAAATGCCAGTACCATGCCCCAGTTCCACGAGTGCCTTTCACCGAGATGACCCAAATCCTGGAACCTCTTCCCTTGAGCCTCTGGGGGATGGACATACTAGGATCGTTCCCACTAGCTCCCGGACAAGTGAAAATTTTGCATTGTAGCCATGGACTACTTCACCAAGTTGATTGAACCAAAACCAATCCACAACATATTAGTGGCCGAGGTGAAGAAGTTAATCAAAGATAATATCATATCCCGTTTTGGCATGCCCAGGGGCATTGTGTTCGACAACGGACGTTAGTTCAACACCCCCCGAGTAACGGGATGGCTAGCTGACCTGGGGACTCAAGCTCGCTTCACCACCGTAGCAAGGCCTCAATGCAATGGCCAGGTGGAATCCACCAACAAAACCATTGTCAACGGCCTGAAGAGGAAGTTAGACTGGGCAAAGGGTTTGTGGGCTGAAAAACTCTATGGAGTATTGTCGTCACTTCTAACCACAGAGAAAGCAGCAACCGAAGAAAGCCCCTTCATATTAGTCTATGGTAGTGACTCCATACTTCCGATCTAACTGACGCTGAAAAGTCCACGAGTCGAAGGTTTGAGCGAGGAAGAAAACCAACAGCGGCTGCGACTTAACCTGGACCTTCTCCCTAAATTCCGAGGTGATGCCTTGCTCCGTATGGCTGTGTGCAAACAACGCATGGCCAAGGCCTACAACAAAAGGGTAAAAGCCAGAAATTTTTGTGTTGGCGATCTAGTCAACAGAATTATGGAATCAATTGGGAGGCAAAAAAAGGACGAAATACTCACTCCAAACTGGGAGGGACCTTACATCATCCCAAAAGTTGTCTGACCTGGAACGTACCAGTTGGAAGACCTGACAGGGAGAAGGATAGAAAGAACTTGGAACATCAACAATCGTAAGAAAGTTTACATCTGATGTACTCGCCATAGAGAACATCCGACCTCATCCACCTTGGGATCATGGTTAGCGAGCTCATCCTAGAGCCGTCGTAGAAAACTCTAACTCGTCTTGGTAGTTAGAGAGGAGTTCATCTCCTTTATGTATTGAAACAATTCCGTCATGGGGTTATAACTTATGCTCTTTTTTTCTTCATCCTAGACATATTATAATAGATTCTTATGGGGTCGGATCCCCCAAACAACCGATTTGACACTAGCTCATCAAGGAACTACCTGGGGTCGGCTCCCCGTAACAGCCAGGAATAAAAATCTATTACAACCATCCTCATGTCACTTAAGATTATTGTTAGTTCATCACGGAACTAACTAAGTTGATTCATCACATAATTAACCAGGACGACATAAGCTCATCACGGAATTAACCAAGTTAATCCGTCTCGAAATAAGTCCAAACTACCCCACCATACCCACCCCTGGAATCACCACCGCATTGGGGGCATTTCGTTCAAATTCTTTGTTGCTTCCCTTAATTGGGGCAACAGGGTTAGATAGACGACGTCACACTACGACGGCATGCTTAAGGCAAACAACAAAGTAAGGCGAAGCTAAGTCAAAAATAAAATTGCGAGATGCAACCAAATATCATATTATAAAAGCGCCATGAAGGCATTGTTTGAAGTCGGATGAAAATGGGCTCGCAGGCCCAATGAAAATAAAAATCACCCATCCACCTACTCTCCCGGCGTGACCTCGCCAACCACCGGCTTGAAGTCTTCAAAGGGGTAGTAGTGAAGAAGGTCAGCAAACTTCTCCGGGGAAGCCTCCTGAACGTCCGCGGGCAAACGTAGAACGTCCACCTTAGTTGTGATGGCGTTTTAGGCATCCTCTGACCCGAGAACATTCTTCACAGCCTAACCCCATAATTCCTTCAGCTCGTTGGCTGGCTCTCAAGACACTGCAGTTCAGCCACGTCGATGTCCCTGGTCGCCAAGTTTAGCTCGAGCTCCCAACCTTGGCCTGAACTCGATCCAGCTCAGTGATCTTCCCCTCCAACGCCTTCTTCACCCTAGCCAGTTCAGAGTTCTGCTCCGACGTCGCCCTCCTGACCTCAGCGTCCACGCCCTCCTTAGCCTCGCCCTGTAACTGGTCCACCGACTTCATCCTCTCGTTGATGTTTTGGGCTTGTTGTTGCATGACTAGGTCGAAGTACCAGGTCATCAGATGTTGCAAAAGAAAAAAAAAAAAA
>ONZA01008373.1:27707-39002 GCA_900322205.1 Kewa caespitosa
CTAATATTATTAAATCATAAACTATTTGTTAAACCAATTTATATAATTAACAAAATAAATTTAATCAATCAAAATAATTCAGAAAGTAATTTTTAAATATTAAAAATATTAGGGATATTACATTCACTCTCCCTTAAAAGAAGTTTCGTCCTCGAAACTTAAACTAAGACGCGTCGTACTAATCTTTCAATTGCTAACATTTAATTTAGCAGGAACGTAAAACAAGCAAGTATTACAATTTTGGAGTTGCCGCTTTTTACAAACAATGAAAATAATTTTGAGAAGAAGTTTGAATCCACAAGATTGAGTTTCTTAGACTTTATAACAAAAGGGACATCGAATGAAGGGCAAATCTAAACAGCTTAACTTGGTTGATGATGAGTCTATACCCCTTAAAGACTATATCCTCGCTGACTTTTCATGCCCAATGGAATAAGATCCAGTTTCGAGGGTAAGGTAGAAAAGTGAGAACGATGTGCTTCCTCGAAATTTCATCCACTACTTAAGCCTAACGATCACTAATAGTATTTACGTTCTCATGCATCAATATCATATAAATGAAATATTTGTAATTAAGATAAGTGAGTTATTCACATAATTATCACATAAATTCGAACAAGTAACACATTAAGGCCGAATATAATCGAAACATAGTTTTCTGATTTCCATTTTTTCCAAAATAAAAAAAAAAGAAAAGAAAGGGAAATTCTATATGGTAATCATGTGTTTTGAACTTTTCTACGTGGCATGTTTCTTAAATGATCTTTACACACGGTACCCCTTAGGTAGTAGAAATTATTTTATGTAACCTAGATACGCAAAAAACGTGACGGTTTTGTGTTTGCTGTGAAGTTTTCATGTCAACTTAACGATTTTGCCCCTTAGCCCTCCCAAACCCCCTATTTCCCTCCATTTTCTTTCCCCTTTTTTTAATTCCCTCCCATTACTTTCCCTATCATTCTTTATATCTCACCCTACCCACAGGGATTCGCATTTGTTGTTACTCTCAACACTTCCCAACTCCTTAAGTATCTTCTTCATCCCTTCTTTCATCTTGCGATTTCCGTTATGAATCTCATCCCTTGGATGAGATATAAACAATGGGAGGGAAAATAATGCGAGAGAAAAAAAAAAAGGAAAAGAAAATGGAGGAAAACCAATTGAGGAAGAAGATGGAGGTAAATAGGGGTTTTGAGAGGGCTAAGGGGCAAATTCATCAAGTTGGCATGAAAACTTAACAACAAACACAAATCATCCGTTTTTTGGTTATTTATGTTATACAACTCAATTTTTACATATGCAAGGGGTACCGTGTATAAAGAACGTCTAAGAAAGGTACTATGTAGAAAAGTTTAAAACACAGGAGTACCATATATAATTTTCCAAAAATAAAACAGAAAAGGAAAAGCCGAAAAGAAATGATAAAAGCTGAAATAGGTGGCCGAATAAACATGTGAATTGATTAGAGATTATTAATGAATGTTGAATTATTATTTGACAAATTTGAAGTGCATTATTTTGAGCAAAAAAGGATTAAAAATAAAGACTAACTAAATTGTACAATTTAGAGAAGATGCTTCGGTTCTACATTTTAGTAGTCTTGTTTAAGTTATTAATTAATTACACGCAAGACTAGGTGTTAAGAGGGAAGCATTTACTTACTTGTTTTGTCCTAAGGAAGGAGTTCACCTCCAATCTTGAAATCCAAAATCCACTTCCAAGGATGAGGGCGGTGATCAGATTGTGATGCAAGACAATGTTGAAATATGAATGCAGGAATAATAAAAGAAAATTATTTTTCACGTTTGTTATTATTTCAGAAGGTTGATTAGTTAAAAAACTATTTAAACGTGATTAGACAGATAAAATAATGAAAAGGTGGTCAACACAAGCTTGTGGGGGAAGAGAGAAACTAAACTTGTCCACACAAGTTTAGTTATGAATGTAATGTATTTTGTGCAAATCCTTAGGTGAGTGGAATAAGGTTGTTGAAGAGCGATAATTTTGGTGTTTAGGAGGGTAGAGTTCATGAAGAATCATGTTCATGATGTTTCATAGGTCGTAAAGACTTTCTCCTAGAGAATAAAGATCGAATGGATCAAAAATCATCGCAAGAAAAAGGCTGGATTGTCGATAGATACGCATAAAGGTTGATTGAAATACATAACTTATCGATTAATACATCCACGTTGTTGTCGATTAGGCACTGGCTACCCTGGTCTTTGTTTGAATTTGCTATTTTGACAAGTTAGAGATTGATCCGAACACTAATCTTATCACTTCGAGTTGTTTGTCCTTTTAGTCATCAAGAGTTTGTAGGGGCAACAATTTATTAAAGGATAAAGCTTCTAAAATATATGTTTATACGCAGCTGAATTTCAGAAGATTTCTTTGTGGAGAATTAATTTAAATTAAAACTTAATAATTAGAGTAAACTTCAATTGCAGCGCTCGCGTTTAAGAAAATTAAGCCGACTTCAAGGCCTTCCATTTCAGGTATTTTTGGGATGGTTTGTTTATGAAATTATTTGGGATACTTTTAGGGTTAAGAGTAGACCCTTAAAATTCAAAGGGTTGAGATGATTCCTTTGAATTACAGCTAAGAGATAATGAAGTGCTTATGTCGAGACCCAAGATGACCTGCAAAATAGAAGCTCGTGAACTTCCCCTGACGTGGTTTGGGAATTGGTTCCCTCAGGGTGATTGATAGAAGTTCAGCCACGAGGTATGCCAATGGGCAAATAGAAACATCAGGGCATTCCACTTCACACTCAAGTAGTTCGGGGATCAATGCAGAGAGTCAAGTGCAATGAATGAATATTAATGCACACCTTCTAAAGATGCATGATGGGTTTTTTTATAAGATGTGTCCCTCTCCCAACCCTAGCAAGGATGAGCGGCCCAAGATGTTGATGGCGCGCGCTTAGTGAATATGTGGGCCCCTGCTAGCTATGGCCCAATAAGCCTTCTAATGACATAATTGGGTGAGGATAGTCCCGGGAACAAGCATTTGGATTTTTTCGTGGGAAACGAAAACTGTGTGAACCCTTCTTATCGTCGCAATAAATAAATTTATATGATCAAAGATCATATCTACAGTTATTTTTTAAAATTAGCATCATTTTTTTTTTAGTAATAACTTTTTATAAAGTAATAACAATAAAGGGTTTTGAGAATTATTGGCAGTTTTTTAATTAACTATTTGTTCTTTTTCATATTCATCTTATTTCCATTTTTTTGGAATTTGACCTACCTATTCCAGCCAAGGAGAACATGCCATTCGATAGGGAGATTCTGAAATTGTGGAGGCTTGGTTCAATCTAGCCGCCGAGTATTGGAAACAGGCTATAACGCGTACACCTAGGAATTATATTGAAGCGCATAATTGGTTAAAGATCACGAGGTGTTTCGAATAAACGAATAAAAGTTATTTTTTTCTTAGTTCTTACTTTTATAGTTGGTAGAAATTATCTTGGTCCATGTCCACCGAAGTTGACCCGGCAAGTCCTTCCTCGAGAGGAAGTGTGCAGACTGAGGTCCCCTCTCACCTGAATGTGGATGGGACGACGTACATCCTGTTAGTTTGCAGAACTTTTCTAGTTGAACGGAGGTCACCTCATTGTCCCTAGTCAACGCAGAAATCCATGCATGCTCTTTAGTCAACGTGGGTCGAAGGAAATGGCCCAAACATTTTCCACTACCATTATGTTTGTAAGGTTTTATGTATAACATGATCTAATCATGAATCGCGGAACATATAAAACAAGATCGAACACAAGAACTCAAGATCCCAGGATGCTTTGAATCACACGCCTTTGGATTCCTTTAGTACATCCTAGGGATGATTACAAGCAATGAGAGCCACAGGTTTTTATCCTCCATTGGTATCAACATGGAAATAGGATCGAACACATTCAAGAATTGATAGCTAGATCGTTAGAGACGATAAACCAAGTTTCTCTTCTCTCTTTCTTGTTAACCATAAGGGTAAAATTTGAAAAGCCTTTTTTTTTATTTTTTTTTTCTGGTACACTTTAAGAGTGTTCTTGATTCAGTAGAATACCTCTTCAAAGTAATCAAGCAAAGCATAAAGAGTAAAGAGGCAAGAGTATGATTAACAATATTTTTGGAGCTAATCTTTAACCTAGTCCTTCTAGGTTTTAGGCCTCTTGGCTATCCTCTACGAGACCGTGTCCCACATGGCTCTAGTCCTCCAAGACATCCCTAAATCATCCAAGGCAAGGCCAAGGTCTTGAATTGGCCCATGCTCAAGCACAACCCAAATGCTCATAGCTCAGAAGCCATATCGCTGTTCAGCGATTTGGTGTTTTACCCATTTGGCTCCTAGAGCCTCTTGGACTTCCTTTAACTGATGGGATTTGGTCCATGTGTTTATCCAAGTTTTTCAATTCAGTACCTATGTATATGACCCATTAGACTCAATTCCATTCAGGATTGTCGTCTAGTTAAACTGACCCAAAGGTCATGAGCGGTATCAAGATACATGTTATGACGAACCTAAATAAACTGAGTGACTATCTTTGATGTTATATTTTCACAAGACTTTTAAACTTTCATTGAATGACATACTCCTTAAATCTCCAACTTGATATTTAGACAAGTGTGCAAAGCACTTCCTTGACACTTGTCGTCTTGGTTAGAACATGAGGTAAGATGTGGGTCATCCATATTAGGTTCAAACTTTTTTTTAATATCAAATTGAACTGTGAAACCAATTTATTAACACCGTAGTGTAATTGAGCATGGCCATAAGTTTTGTAGTTCTAATTCGTCAAGAGGCCCATAAGAAAACCCCTCGAAGGAAGGACAATTTCCATCTTGAGCATCCAAGAATTTCAACCTAATTAATGATAGACCAAATGTTCCCTCTCTAACCCCCATTTACGGAACATGTTTTAGAAAATCACATACTACCAATCTTGAGGCCGTCACCCATGACCACTCGGGTTTTAAAAATGGCTCGAGATAGTTTAGTGAGAACCTCTTATGACTCTTTTGAACGAATGCGTCCTTCAGTCAAGGTGCAAGAAACTTCGAATTAACAATTGATAAAGTGATTCATTTTACTTAAGATCGTTGTGATGTGTAGCTGGATTCCTCTCATAACTTTTTGAGTCAATGGACATTGAGCTCAAATGATAAGTGCAATTGAATCTAAAGGATTTCACAAAAGTAGATTGATGAACGTCACAAAGTGTAGTGCAATAGGCTGGTCCAAGGAACGGTTGCTTGGGACCAAAGATGCAACAAAACAAGGCAGAGGGAACGGTACCTTCTGTTGTGTTGAGGCCTTTTGTGCCAGACCCAAAGAGGCGCATAACACATGCCCTCTTTTAGGGTTTATTCCTTGTACCTATATAAAGAGCTTATGCCTTCCATATTAGGTTTGGAATATGCCTGTTAACTGATCTGATACATCCGAAGAGATTGCATAAACGTTGCATCAAACCCTAACCCTGAAGTGAGTAAATTCAAACCAACGAGAAGAAACAGAAAGAACAGTTCTTTCATGAGTCCAATCTAGCTATTGCCTTGGATTGATCTACGTGTGTGAATTCAAAGCAGCAACACTTGGGGCTCATTGAAATTCATCTTCATGAGGATATATATGGATATGTGGCCTTGAAGATCTGGTCGATAGCATACTTGGGAAGGCACGCATCAAGAGGTAACGCATATGTGAACTATAGTACATGTAACGATCTTTTTCTATGTGTTCAACTTTTATATGATTAGATCATATATTACACAGAAACCAACATTGGTACCTATTGCATCTTACTTTTTTTCATATTTTCTTGATTGTGATTCACACGTGCATGCTAACAAAACCGATCAAGAATTGCATCCTTTCAGTTTATTGGTAAAACGTTCTTTAGAGTATTAGGGCTCATTTTTTGAGTTTGAGACCTAGGCGTCTTTTGTAGTTTTCTTTATTCATCAATGGATGATGTCATTTAATCAGCTTTGAGCATAATTTGATATGAAAGTAATAAACTTTTACCCGAAAAGAAGTGAAAACGATTGAAACATCGAAATCGCCAAAATTAGGAATTTTCTGGGTTAGACTTTTAGGTTTTGGATTTTCTTATTTCAAACCTGTTTCATGCCTTTCTTTGCTTTCATTGGATGAATATGGATTGCATTCAGTGTTTTGGATCATAATAATATCTTACTTTTAGCTTGATTCGAATGAGATTTGGAACGATTTGTGCAAGCATATTGCTAATGATCAGTTTGATCGTTACTTTTTTTGTTGTGTTTGTAGGTTTGGATACCTTTTTTTTTTCATGTTCATTTCTTATAAATTCAACATATTAGGGTTCATGTTTAGGTTTTAATGATTAGTCACAAAAACCCACGAAATTTGAAGCTCAAACTAACCTCAAAACCTGTTGCTTTGAATCGGCCCTCAAAAACCCGATTGAAATCAAAGGTGATTGAGGGATCTTTGAGGCAAAACCAAGTACATGAGCATGGAACATGTTTTAGGGTTTGTAGGAAAGGTTTTTCTTGCTTGGGCGCCACGGGGTTGGGTCAAAAACGATGGATTTTTGGGGCTAAACTGTGAGCAAGCGAGTAAGGGTCTAGGTAATGGTTGAGGGTTTTGGGCTAGGGTTTGGTTTTCGTTTGGGCACGCCTCATGCATGGGTATGGATTAGGGTTTAATGGAAGCCTTAGGACATAATAATCATGTGTGGGGTCGTGCATCAAGGGTAGTTTGGGCCCAAGACAAAGGAATGGAAATTGAAACCGAATTGGATTCGGTTAGATGGGCCAAAAGCGAATTGGATTCGTTTGAAACCTAGCTTGGCCATTTGGGTTATGGGATTTGATGTCCCATAAGCTCACACATAGGCCTCCTATTGGGCCATATGAGTCATGTGTCTTAGACCCATGGGGCCATATGGGTCCAAACGGGCCGTGCTACACCATGGGCTTTTGTGGTCCATATGTATGCACGGGCCCAGATCTAGCAATTAGGTAGACCCTGAAAGTCCAATCTAATGATTAATTGGATTAATCATTAACTAAATTGAAATTTTAATCCCTTATAAAATAAATTTTATTTATTTTAGGGATTATGCCTAGTTTATTTATTTGATCACATGTCTACGTGTTTTAAATGTGGCATTTAAAAGCATGTTTTATGTGATGTATGTTAAACAGGGTCAGCNNTGTGATATGGGTGAGTGAATGATGTTTATTTAGGATCTAGTATAACCAAAATACGGTATCGTAAACCATTTTGTATTTGTTGTAAAGAAAATATGACATTGTTTGTTCGTTTACTTTGAATGTAATTGATTGCTATCATAGGATAGTTTCAATTACATCGCAAATACAAGACTTGTAATGTAGAGATGAAGCCTTGGAGGAGTTCAAAATTCAAGTGGGAGCCATGATGATTAGATCTTTAGGCGTTCTTAGGGGGCCATACTACGATCATTTTATATATCGCTTGAAATATCGAATTTTATTGAATTATTCATCATATTTTGATTCGTTATGTTTTGATAAATGAAAGAGTTCACTTGTTTATTGAAAACTAAATTAAATCAAAGTCCCAAAAAAATGAGTTTATTACCCTCCCAAACAAGGATGACTTCAAACCATTGATTGTATGTTGGTGAGGTCTACCAAAGTAGTGTACTACTTTCAATCTTGGGAAGATGCGGGTAAGTCATAATATTGAGGCTTATAGATCATGTTTGTCAACTTCACTATAAGAGTGAGAGTCTCACATGTTAGCGTAAAAGTATGACATATTGGATATGTTCATCAACCAAGAATCACATGGATGTGACTAGCATAGGGTTGCTTACCTATTTTGTATGGATATGGGATCTTGGAGACACTATATTCATAGGGATATTTTGTATGGTTATAGTGGAATAGTTTGGCTATTTTGAGAACTGTTATAGCTATTTCATGATAAATGTACTAAATTTTACATTTAAATATGTTATGCAGAAATGGCCAACCAAAACAACAACTCCAACTTGAATTTAAGGTCGATACTCAACAAAGAATGGTTGAATGAAATCAACTATGTCGATTGGTATCGCAACCTTAAGATCGTGTTGAAACATAAAAAGTTAGAACACATCTTTGAGACGCCCGTTCCCACTCTTCCGGCAAATGGTGAAACTCCAGCCCAAAGGGCTGCCTACCAAAGAGCAAAGGATCACTCCGATGATGTTACTTGTATCATGTTAGCAAGCATGAACTATAATCTACAGAAGCAGTTTGAGAGCTACGATGCTTATGACATCAATACGATGCTCAAAACCATGTTTAAGGAGCAAGAGCGTATTGAGATGTACGAAGTGAACAACCTAATCAGGGAGGCTACTCTCGGTGACGGGAAGCCTTTCAGTCCCCATGTCTTGGGGATGATAGCCAACTTCAAAAGATTGGAATGCCTAGGGTGTGTCTACCTACAATTGCTTTAGGTAGACACTATCCTAAACTCGTTACACAAGGGGTATAGCCAATTTAGGAAAACATACCATATGCGAGGATGGACAAGACTCTGCATGAGCTTCATAAGACGCTCAAGGTTGCAGAGCCCGAGGTGAACCTAACTTCAAGCAAGAAGCAAGTGTTGTATGTCGGAAAAGGAAAAAAAAACAGTGACTTCTAAGGGCAAACCGTTGAAGGGCAAGGGTGGAGGGTCAAAACCCAAGCATCAACAAAAGGCCGCTAAGAAGAAAAGAAAAGGCACTGGAAGAGAGACTGCCCAAAGCTGAATGAGGGCCAGAAGAATGGGACAACCCCAAGCATTTCAGGTATCCTTGTTATTGAACAAAATTTGGCTGCATCAACTTCTGATTGGGTGTTAGATACCAGCTTTGATGCTCACATTTGTGCAAATGAGCAAGAAAGAACTAAGGCAACCTACGAAAATGGCTAAGGATGAGGTGGACCTACGAGTTTGAAATGGAGCCAGAGTTGCTGACGTAATTAAAGGAACCTACGTTTTGTCTTCACCTTTGGGTTTTATACTTGATTTGTACACTTGTTATTTTATTCCAAGTATTAGCAAAAACATACTTCATCTTCCATTTTGGATATGGAAGGCTTTTCTTTGAACATTAAGAATGGTTCTAGTTTGATGTGAAAGAATGATATGTTTTATTGTGAGGCTCGTTTATAGAATGGGCTTTACTTACAAAATTTAGACAAGAGCATACCCAATATCAATAACAAGAAGTCTAGAACCAATGATTTTAACCTCACATATCTATGGCATTGCCGATTAGGCCATATAAATGTGAAACACATTCAGAAACTTCTAAAGGAAGTGATTTTGACTTTATTTGACCTCAAGTCATTTGATTTTTTAGAATCATGTTTACTTGGAAAAATGACAAATTCACCCTTTTCTAGAAAGGGTGAGCGTGCAAGTGAACTATTGCGACTCATACATACAGATGTATGTGGACCAATAAGTTTGACAGCCAGAGGTGGGTTTATCTACTTCATGACATTTACGGATGATTTAAGTAGATATGGATATGTCTATTTCATGAAACGAAAACACGAAAGCTTTGAGAAATTCAAAGAGTTTCAAAGTGAGGTAGAAAATCAACTAGGCAAGAAGATTAAAGCACTTCGATCAGATCGAGGTGGCGAATCTATGAGCCCGAAATTTGATGAACATCTAAAAGGTTGTGGAATACATTCACAATTGACTCCACCTAGAACACCTCAATGGAATGGTGTGTTCGAAAAAACAAATCAAACATTATTAGACATGGTTTGATCTATGTTGGGTCTAGCCGGCCTCCCTATTTCTTTTTGGTGATAGGCGCTCGAGGTGACTACTTTCACAGTGAACAAGACTCCGTCCAAAGTCGTTGAGAAGACACCAAATGAGATGTGGACGGGACAGCTTCCCAAATTGTCTTTTCGCAAGGTTTGGGGGTGCGATGCTTATGTGAAGAGATTGCGCAGAGATAATCTTACACCAAAATTAGACAAGTGTTTCTTTGCAACAAAGGAAACAAAGGGTTATCACTTATACAACCAGTCTGAGAATAAAGTATTTGTTGCTCAAAATAGTAAGTTTTTGGAAAAGGAGTTCATTTTCAAAGAGACAAGTGGGAAAAATATGCATCTTGAAGAAATTCAAGATGAGCAACAAACAGAGATGGATACGGCTGCACGTCTTTTAACAGAAGTTGCACCTATTCAGAATGTTGAAGAAAAAACTCAATGGATAAATACGGAGGAAACTCCAGAGGTTATACCACTTAACCCGAGAAGGTCTGAAAGGGTTAGGACACAGCCGAATAGATACATGTCTGTCTTTATGACCGAGAACCATGACATCTTCCTCGTAGCAACTGATGAACTAACTACCCATAAAGAAGTCATGGAGAGTCATAATTTTAGCAGTGGCAAGAGACCATGAAATCTAGAATGGACTCCATGTTCGAGAACCAAGTGTGGGACTTGGTCGATTTGCCTGATGGAGCTACGCCCATCGGGTGCAAATGGATTTATAAGATCAAGACAGACAAGGACGTAAACATACTTGTTTTCAAGGCTAGACTTGTGGCGAAGGGTTATAGGCAAATTCATGAGATTAACTATGATGAGACCTTCTCACATGTTGCTATGCTCAAATCCATCAAGATACTTCTAGCGATTATCGCTCATTATGATTATGAGATTTGCCAAATGGATGTCAAAACAACCTTCTTGAATGGGTTTCTTGAAAAGGATGTGTATATGACACAGTCGGAAGGTTTTGTCGATCCAAGGAATGCTGGAATTGTAGGCAAGCTAAAGAAATCCATCTATGTGTTGAAGCAAGCATCATGTAGCTTGAATATGCGTTTTGATGAAGCCATAACACAATAGGTTTTATCATAAATGCAGAAGAACCTTGTATATACAAGAAGTTCAGTGGGAGCAAGGTTGCCTTTTTGGTCTTGCATGTCTATGACATATTGCTCATTGGAAAGGACATTCCATAGCTGGAGTCTATGAAGGCTTGGCTTGAGGAGTGTTTCCATATGAAAGACCTTGGACAAGCACAGTACATCTTTGGCATCAAGATCTGTACGGATAGATCTAGGAGGCTAATAGGATTGACCCAAAGAAAGTATATTGACGAGATAGTAACTCGGTTCAGTATGCAGGATGTCAAGAAGGGTAACTTACCCATAAGTCGTGGCACTATTTGTAATACNGCATATATTTAAATATTTATAAGAATCTTTAATAACATATTTTAAATTAGCTTATATCATGTTAAATAAGT
>ONZA01008373.1:51139-63397 GCA_900322205.1 Kewa caespitosa
AGGCAAATTAGATGCACCCCATCTAATTTGTACCTTCACTCCCGAATCTAGACTTTGGTTAAAAGGCTAAAGGAGTCAAAAGACGGTTTCCTTTTTAAATAAGTTGGGGACTCCAATTTCTGCCATTTCGCACATTGTAAAAAATGACAATTAAACCCCATAACACACCTTATTGTCATGTGGGGTATGCGCGCCTATATTCAACTTCGGCCTCTTCCCCTCAAAAGGGAGCGGGAGGGCCGTGGCCCCTACAGCTTCCCAACGCACCCTCCACCACCGTTGCCAACACCCCCTCCGAGATCTCGGCTCCACCAAGCCCTCTTCCAGATCCACTACTCCGTTTTCTCGCCGGGCCGAGATACAGCAACCAGGCGAGGCTGCCTCTCTCACCTTCCATAAGAGAAAGCCGGCAGGCCGCGATGATCTAAGGACAAGCTCATCTTCTTGCCCGCAAATCCACCAGCAACCCATTTGGTGAGCCAATGGCCGAAGAACAGTTGCACGATCTGGCATCGACCGACATCCCCTCATAAATCAAGGATGTTAATCATCAGAGGATAATGAGATAAGAAAATTGACCCCTTCGAGGCCACGATCGTCAAAAAGCGCTAAACATGGATCAAGCTAGAAGAGGAAACTACTAGGGTCATCATAGCTACAAAAGAAACCCATCTCACCGTGGAGAAAAAGGGGAGAAGAGATGAAAGGGATAGAATATTAAGAAAGAGCGGGCATGTTCCCTATTTAGAGGAAATTGTGAAAAGAAGAGGAAAGGTGCAAGGAAACAATGACCCAAAGGCCTCCTTTTATAGGCAAGCCCAAGCACGGTCAATGGCCCATATCATCGAAGAAAAAGAGGGGATACGCGACACATGGTGTAATGCACCCCAAAAAAGATAGAAAAACAACGAAAATTCTTGAAAGAAGGGAGCATTTCCCAAGAAGATAACACATACAGGGAATATCTCGATCTACATGGAACCCCCTAAGTGGATCAAAGACGTACGGAAGGTGACCGGGTGCATTGCCGCCCTTAATCGATTCGTCCCCAAGTCCACCGACAAGTGTGCACATGTCTTCTTGCCACTGAGGAAGGGGACGAGGTTTGAATGGAGTAATGAGACACATGAAGCTTTTAAGAAGTTCAAGCTATACCTGGGCTCCCTGCCCAAGATAGCTTCACCAAAACCTGAAGAAAGACTCTTCCTCTACCTTGCTGTGTCTAACAAGGTCATCGTCTCGGTCCTTGTCATAGAAGAAGAGAAGAAGCAAGAGCTCATCTACTTCACTAGCCACGCCTTGTGTGGCGCCAAGTTCAGGTAGTCTGTGCCATAGAAGTTCGCCCTCGGGGTTCTCATTAGCTCCCGAAAGCTCAGAACCTACTTTCAGGGCCATCCCATAACCGTCCTAAAAATCAACCATTGAAGAAGATACTAGGCAAGCTAGACTCGGCTCGGAGAGTGCAGGTATGGGCCTACGAGCTCACTGATTACGACATCTCGTTCGAGCCCATAAGGGCGATAAAAAGCCAAGATCTGGCTGACTTTGTTGCCGAATTGACACCCTCGGAGAAGACACCAAGTTATTGGACCAAATCCAGGCTAATGAGCGTGGACGGATCATCATGTAAGAGCGGAAGCCGAGAAGGTATCGTCATCACCTCGGCAGAAGAAGACGTTTACGACTACGCGATGAGCTTTGGGTTCCATGCATCTAACAACGAAGCTTAGTATGAAGCCCTCATCGGCGGAATGGAGATGGCCCAATCAGCTGGGGCAAGAAAACTCAAGGTTCGGATGGACGCCCAACTCATCGTCTCACAAATTTGGGAGACTACGAAGCCAAGGGAGAGGGGATGAAGGCATACCTTGGAAAAGTCAGGGAGATGATCAAACACTTCGACGAGGTAATAGTAAAGCACATCCCCTATTCAGAAAACCACCATGCCGATGCACTGGATCGGCTGGCAAGCTCGTCAGCCGAAGGGTTTCCCGAAACATCTTTTGAGAAAAAAAAAAAAGAGAGAAAAGGAGCATCGAATTAGAAACCGAGGTTTTCTTACTCGACCGAAGAGATGAGTGGATGGAGCCACTAATGGCATGGCTAGGAGAGGGAAAGCTTTCCGACGACGAGAAGGAAACAAAGAAGGTCCAAATGCGGGCCAAGTGGTTTAAGCTTTGGAACGACACCCTGTACAAGAAGGAACTAAGCCATCCGTTGCTGAAATATGTCTCAAAGATGCAGGGGAAAGAGATTATCCGAGAGGCCCATGCTAGAATCTGCAGAGCCCATCAACAAGGTAGAACCATAGCGCACAAGATCGTAAGGCTAGGATTCTACTGGCCCACCTTGAAGAGCGACGCAGCCGAGATGATTAAGAGCTGCGAAAAGTGTCAAGTCTTCGCTTCGGTCCCAAAACTCCCTTCCGCTAAATTGACATCGATCCTCTCCCCAATGCCTTTTCACCTGGGGCATAGACATAGTGGGTCCCTTCCCACAAGCCCCAGGCTAGCTGAAGTATGATATCATCTCTGTCGGCTACTTCAACAAGTGGATTGAAGAAAGAGCCGTAAGGAACATAACGGTCGCCGATGTGAAACATTTCATCCTAGAGAACATCCTCAAACGCTTCCGCACCCACGAAGAATTATCTTCGACAACGGTCGGCAATTCCATAATCCAATGCTCACTTATTGGCTAGAAGAGTACGGGGTGAAAGCGAGCTTCGAAGCCGTAGCAAGACTCGAGACGAACGAACAGGTGGAATAAAGGAACAAAATCGTGGTGAACAGAATCAAGAAAAAGCTTCATAAAGCCAAGGGGCTATGGGCCGACATGCTGACAGAGGTCTTGTGGGCTTCAAGAACAACTAGGAAGGCCACCACAGGGGAGACACTATTTAACCTCGTCTATGGTTCAGAAGCGGTACTCCCACTGGAACTAGCCAAGAGAAGTCCGAGGGTCGAACACTTTGACCCTGAGATGAAGAACGAAAGGCTGAAGAACAACCTCGACCTCCTCTTAGAGGTACGAGGAGACTCGCTATTGAGGGTCGAAATCTACTAACAAAGGATGACAAGAGCCTTCAATCGAAGAGTGAAAGCAAGAAAACTGGATGTAGGAGACCTCATCTTGAGAACCACGAAATCTTTGGGTTGACAGAACGAAGAAGGGAAAATTATACCCAACTGGGAAGGAACCTACAGGGTGACAGAAGTAATAAAACTCAAAAACATATCGACTGGAAACCCTGGAAATTAGGAAGATATGAAGGTCATGGAAAATCAACAACCTCCAGAAGTTTTTCGTATAGGACGCGATCTCGTCATGAAGCCTCGCCGGGGTGGGCACCCCATAACAGCCTCGACAAACTTTTGATTCCTAGACTTTTCTTGATTACGGGGTAGGATCCCCTAATCAGCCTTCTATCAAAAAGGGGTAGGCTCCCCCAAGAAGCCTTTATCCATTCTGTAAGGCCTTAGGCCGAAAAAGGTAGGTCCCCCCAAACAGCCTTTACCCGTTTTGCAAGGCCTTCGTCCGAAAGGGACGGCTCCCCCAAAAAGCCAGGAATGGAACTTTTTCGGCTCACATGCCTTTCGTCTACATGTTTCCTTGAATTTTTTTTTTTCCTTTTTTTAACTTGATAAACGAAGCACCAGCTTAGGGGCAAATGAATCAATTCTAATACACATTTAGACGAAGCCCCACCTTGGGGGCAAATGAATCAAGTCTAATACACGTTTAGACGAGACCCCACCATGGGGGCAAATGAATCAAGTCTAATACATGTTTAGACGAGACCCAACCCTGGGGGCAAATGAATTGAGTCTAAAACACGTTTAGACGAGACCCACCCTAGGAGCAAATGAATTAAGTCTAATACACGTTTAGACGAGACCCCAACCTGGGGAAAATGAACTAAGTCTAAACACGTTTAGACGAGACCCCACCCTAGGGGCAAATTAATTACGTCTAATACACGTTTAGACGAAACCCCACCCTGGGGGCAATTGAACTTATGTCCACATCTGGTTAGACGAGACCCTATCCTGGGGGCAAGAAACAAAGAATTTCATTCAAGTTTACAAAATGAAAAAATAGAGGAAAGGCAAAATTGTGAAACAATAATACGAAGAGTCGAGACCCCGTCCTAGGGGGAAGATAACCATCAAACTCATTCGTATTTCATTAAAATCCTTTACAAAGGTTTTGACACACAAAAGAAGAGAGATACAAAGGAAAATTCTAAATATCAAAAGCAAGCTAAGACGCCAAGTTCTTCTTTATGGGGGAGAGCCCCGAAATTCCGGCGAAGGGGACACCTGGACCAAGCTACAGTAAGAGAGCCAAGAGGCCGACAAGAGGACGAAAGGGAGCACGGCGAAGGAGGAGGACTTATGGTAATACGCCAAGTACTTCCTAACGCACCCTCCACCACTGTGGCCAATGCCCCCGCCAAGATCTCGGCTCCACTGAAACCCTCTTCCAGCTCCACTACTCCGCTTTCTCGTAGGGACGAGATTTGGCAACAAGGTGAGGTTGCCTCTCTCAGCTCCCAGAAGAGAAAACCGGTAGGACCTGATGATATGAGGACAAGCTCATATTCTTGCCCGCAAATGGAAAGTGGATGAAAATCCACCAGCAACCCATTCGGTGAGCCAGTCGCTGAAGAACAGTTGCACAACCTTGCATCGACCGGCATCTCCTCATAAGTCAAGGATGTTAATCATCGGAGGATAATGAGATAAGCCAATTGACCCCATCGAGGCCACGATCGTCAAAAAGCGCTAAACTTGGATCAAGCTAGAAGGGGAAACCACCAGGGTTGTCATAGCCATGGACGAAACCATCTCGCTGGGGAGAAAAAGGGGAGAAGAGATTAAAAGGATAGAATATTGGGAAAGAGAGGACCTGTTCCATATTCAAAGGAAATTGAGAAAAGAAGAGGAAAGGTGCAAGGAAAAAATGACCCAAAGGCCTCCTTTTATAGGCTAGGCCAAGCATGGTCAACGGCCCAGATCATCCGAGGAAAAGAGGGGATACACGACAAATGGTGTAGTGCAACTCAAAAAAGATAGAAAAGCAGCAAAAAAAAATCTTGAAAAGAAGGGAGATTTTCCCAAGAACATAACACATACACAAAATATCCCGATGTACGAGCTTCCCTAAAAAACACCTAAAACTTCTAAGTGTTGATGGCCAGAAGTCCCACCCTCGGCACAGCTGGAAGATGCACCATCCCCTACCCATTGTAGTGGCACCAGACAAAGGGTTTTCCATGTTTTACACCTTTTCGGCATCATCACCCAGCCTTGATCAAGTAGGGGTAGGAGGATGGATGACTACCCCTAGTCTACCCTTTCGGCACAATCACCTAAATTTCATCACACTTGATAGAGATTACCTGACCAATGCCGGCATAAGAAGAATGACGAAGCATAATCAGTTGGAAGAAAGACAACTTTCATTAAAAACAAAATCGTCGTTACCCTGGGGCAAAGAGACGCCCCCACCAGCACCCTCCGAAGAAGACACGGCCTCACCAGCATCGTGACCCTCGGCCACCTCACCATAAGCACTCTCAGCATGAGGTCTGAGGTGATCCCCAATGTCGTCCAGGAGGGCGGCGTGAAGTCCGGAAGGTCATAAACCACGACCCTACTGTAGTGGTTTCGAGGATCCCATCTCATCTCCTTACTGTAGGACTTCTCAACGATCGAAGGATCCTCCCCATCTTGGACCGCAACATCACGACCCACCTTGCCAGCAGGCACGAGTAGCCCTCCACGGAGTGAAAGATGGCCATGAAGGCCTCCCTAATACTCTCCATGAACATTCTCTCGGAGGCAACTATCCTATTCTTCAGAGAGTTGGAGATAGCCTTCTCTTTGTCTTTCCCGTCTCTCTCCTTGACCAACTCAGCCTCAAGAGTTGTTATCCTCTCCTTCTTCTCGGCCACTTCAGCTTCAATGGTGGCAAGTTTAGCATCCGTCTCGACCTTCTCTTTCTCGAAGGCACCAAAGCGCTGCGACAGCCAGTCTCTCTTCTTCTCGGCCTTCCCTTTAGTCCTTTTGGCTCTCTCCTTGTCCTTCAAAGCCTCATCCCTCTGTTTCTCATCATCCCAAGACGAAATTTCCCTCCGGGCCATCTTGGTGTAGTGCCGAGATAAGATCACCGCATACGAGAAGGAATAGATGAGTTATCTATGAAATATGGGAAAGGAATCAGTGATTATGAAACAAGACATACCTCCATAGCAAAACGAGGATTCATATACTCTGCAACGCCACAACTGGCCTCCAAGTACCTCCCATCCTCCGCAGTTATGACCCTTTCTAGAAAGAAGGCCGCCACATTTTTATTCTCATCGAGAGTATGGGAGAGATAACGGGGGAAAAGGCCCTTCGGCGGGAGATGACCCCTCGGTGGAACCCTTATAGGGGGCGAAGGGGGAGACGAAGGTTCGATAACTGGCTTCTTCCCTTTCTCCATGATGGACCCAGACGAAAGGAGCGATACGGGAGACCTCGTTGCATATGTGGTCGGGATGTCCGTAGACTCCTGTCTGAGAGGACCTCGACCACGTTCTTCTACTCCTTCCCGATACCCGCCTTCTTCGAAGGTTTCGACATCAAAATGTTGGTGGCCGCAGGGGACGACAAAGAGGTGGTCGCCTCCCTCTTTCATTTCGTCACAGCATCCCTCTTAGCCTCCATCCTCTGCAAAAATGTAAGGTAAGCGGGTGAAAGACAAAGCATATAACCAAGAAAAATACGACTAACACAAGACTCACCGCCTTCGTCTTGGCAAGGATTAGTTTGTTCTCGGCCACTATCCTTGCCTGAATGTCATCTTGGGACAAGGCCTCGTCATATCCGGGCCTGCTGTGTTGGAAATTATGGAAGCACAAGCAGTTTCTATGAAGGAGAAGATGAAACGGGTTAGAAGACTATGACCAAGGGTGAAAATGAAAACAATTAAGGAAACAAATGAAGAATACCCCAGCCCATGGCACTGCAGATCCCATGGTACACCAAAAACTCCTCATCATCTGTCCACTTTCTCTCGGGGATCCACCGAAGGGGCAACTTCACCCAGATCTTCGTTGAAGCCTTACAAACCCTCTTCTCGTAGCGGAAGAGCTCTAGGGCTACCATATCTTCCGCCGAAGGAGGCCGGTCTCGGGGAAGGGTTCCACCTAGGGATTCCATCCAGAAAGCCGTCTTCTATATCCCCGAGGTGATAATAATCATAGACCCAACCCTCGTTCTTAGACGGCATCAGAAGCTCGAAAATGTATTCGTTCCTCAGCTCCAAGAAAAAGAGGAAATTGACGCTACGATGTGGCTTGGCGTCGTTGGTCACTAGGGACCAAAGGCCGAGAGTGGGCCTTATTTTATGCACATTGCAAAAAATAATAAATAAGGTGAAATGTCCCCAAGTGTTGGGGAGGAGTTGCGTCGAAGCGACGCCAAGTACCCTCAAGAGAGTGAGGGCGAAAGGGTGAAGGGGTAGCCGGAAGCCGAACCTACCCGAGAGTTTTTGGAAGGCGAGAATGCGCTCAGGGGTGTCAACCATCGACCCCTACTCCGGGGCCAACAAGAAATCCCTTTCAGGGACCCTCGACCCACGACAAGTAGAAGTCATAGTCCTTGGATATCTTCCAACTACTATGTATTGTGCTCGGATCCTCCTTTGTGACGGCTTTCTTCTCTTTCATCTATTTCGTCTTCCTCTTCTTTAAGGACTCCATCACGTCCGCCGAGACGGTGTTGGAAGGGAAGCAGGATACAGTAACCAGTGCAGCGAGCCAGCTGGAACCAGGGAAACAAAAAGGAAAAACAATCAAAATTACTCACGACAGGAAAAACCGGCTCCAGACTCCCATCCAGAACGAGCCTTTGTCTTCCCAACAGCTTCGACATGGCGGCCTTAGCGTAGGAGGTTTTGTATTGTCCTCTACGTCGTAGGGCACTCTCCTAGATGTCTGCTTTGTCCGAGCCATTCTTCTAGCTACAGTGTTCAGATGGACACGTCGAGCGTGCACTGGTACCATCGATCTCGCCGAAGTCGAAGCATAATCGTTATTGCCATTATTGATACCTTTACCTATCGAGTCGGAGTTTCTCGCCGATGACTTATTACTAACGTCCTCGGAACGAAGGCGCCGACGGCCCAACAAAGGGTCAGCCCTCTATTCGTGACCCACAGTCATGGGTCCATCCACTTGGCGGAGAATATTCACGTCGATCTCCAAGCCCAAATGATCTTGTGCCTGAAGGGGGACCTCCCCGGGGGCAGAACCCCCGGACCGAAAGCTCTTGTCCTCATGAAGAAGCCTAAGCACCTCAAAGGTCCCCCTCTGGCGCTCTAAGCAAGATTGCAAGGTCGCCTCGACGAAGGCCCCGAGGATGTGATCCCATTCAAAATCGTTGTTAAGATACATATTTATAGGAAGAGACAAAGATACCTGGTAGAGACGAAGCGGCAGCGAGAACCGATGAAGTGCTTGACCCAATACACGAACATAATGCAGATCCTTTCCTTGTAGAAGTTTTCTCTCTCTAAACTCAAAAAATGGATGGGAGAAATTGAAAAGAACAATGGAGAGGAACTCTTATATTTATACAGGTAAAGGAAAGGGAAGGCGAAATCGTTTGGAAAAACATCAAGTCTGTTCGGGAGCGCGTCAAGACAAGTCCCCAAATCCTGCAACGTGTCGTATATACTCCAAGCGGTTATCCCGAGGCACATGAAGATTAAGGGCAACACCCTCTTGACGAGCGAAGACCCCTCGTCCGTTCAACTATTTTGTATCGGGCAAGCCCCCTTGTCGAAGCTCTGCACCTTGCCCAATATGAGTGGCAAATGTGTGGTTGGTTTTTGCGTGGGTCATTTCTCATCCCACGAAATCCTTCAGCCAATTATCACACGACTCATCTGGGCCTAATAGCTGCTCTCCTCGGGTAAATCCCCCTCGTCGGCCCATGGGCACCGAAGACCCCCTTTTTGTACGGGAGTTCTGAGCCCCCCTCCCCTCTCAATCTTTCGGCGGTTGACCCTCGTTCTCCTCCAGGGGCAGGACAATATGTTCCCTAGAAGAAGATCACAGGGCCTCATCTCACCCTTCGAGACGAAGGGTTTACAAGAGACGGAGAGGCCTTTGCCCAGATTCCCGCTGGAGAAGAGACGAAGGGGCACACAGTCGAGAGGTGCCCTTCGTCCCCATAGAGGATCATCCATGGAAGGTTGGAACTTAAGAAAGATTCCAGAAGATCCTAAAGAATGGCACTTGATGCGCATGTGCTATGACTTGTTTGGCGGCCTTCATGGCCCATTCCTTTGCTAGGCCCAAGAAGGGAATGTCCACGTGGAGCCTCCCAGTAGGCGAGCCGCAACCCTAGTATCACCTAGGGAATGTCTATAAATAGGTGGCATGACACCTATCAAGGGTAAGTAAGAAAAAAACAGATCATAATTTAGACAACTAATTAGCTCATTCACTTTGTCTCTCTAGAGCATTCAAGTCTTTCCCAATTTCCAAGGAGGATTTGGCTGCCCTAAAGAGCATTTATTTTCCCCTTTGGGTAAACCCCCTTTCTAGAACCCATTTTACTAACCAGATCGTCCCTAGATTACACTGGGGGTAGTTCACGTATGTTTCCTGTGAAGGTAAACCAACTATGGCGAACCACGTCAGCACCGACCTCTCTAGCAATCAAGGCCTTCTAACCCTTTGAGAATTCGAGGACCCACTCCTCTTACCCCAAAATCACCTGAAACACTTACCTTTAAGAATACGAAGTTGGTAGGAGAAATCAACTAATTCGGGCTGACACTGTAGAATTTCAACTTCAAGGTCTATATTAAGTCAGTGAACTGACATCATGCCAAACAACGAGCACATGACCGAGATCTTGGCAACATCCAGCACAATTTTCTAACTCTGAACATTGACTTTAACAAGATAAAAACATAGGGTAACTCCAAACAACGAGAGCAACCACTGAAGATGCAGACCATTCTCCAGAAAGGTAAAGGAACCAAGGACTAATTAAGGATCTGAGCTTGACCAATCCCACAATAATAGGGAAATCTCTTGACGAAGTTCATCATGCCTTAGTTGCCAACTTATATTGGATGTGGTGACCCCACAAGTCATGTAGCTAGAGAGGGGACCCGGCTTTTCCTGCGCAACGTTGATTCTGACCTTCTCGTCCATCATTTCCCTAGCACTCTATGTGGGAATGACGAGAAGTTGTACAATCGACTCAAGCTTAACAACCATGACAAATGGTGAGAGTTTAAACTTGAATTCAGCGTTTCGAACCTCAAGCACACCAAACAGTACAACTCTGAGAATATCAAGGAGTTATTAGTCCGATGGAGGACCAAGGGTGCCCAAACGGTCAACCACCCATTTGAGAGGGACCAACTCATTAGCATACTTTGCAGTTTCACTCCAAAATACCCGAAGTTCTTTGCTACTGAAACCTTCCATTTCTTCACTCAACTCGATGATGCCATGAATCAATTGGAATACTATCTTCAAAGAAATTTTGACAAAACTAAGTTCACATCGACTACTGGGAAATTTCCTTTACCTTCCACTGGAAGATAAAAGAAGTTCACGTCATCGAGCAAAAGCCGAGATCAAGGAGGAACTTCACCGAGTTTGCCATCCTATTATCCTAAGCTCACGATAAATTACTGTAGAGAAACTTTATCACATTATTGGGCCCATTTCCTGAGCCTGCCAAGCCATCTCCCAGTTATGAGGCCGATCTCTATTGCAATTACCATAAAAACAAAAGTCATAGCATCAATAGTTGCTTTGAGCTTCGTCATCAGATTAAGGATCTCATGGAAAAGGACACAATTGAAAGGATGTAGCTGAAGAATGCTCCTAACAATGATATTAATCCGCTGGGAGTCCTTGCAATCCCCATTGGGGAAGGTACTGACCCTTCCTTTTTCATTATCCCATTAGATGATACCCATGTCAACTGCTCATATACATTGGAAAACAATATCAACGAGATTTGAGATGGCCACGATGACGAATAAAGTACTAGTATCAACATCTTGGAAGAGAACGGTGCTGAAGTGAGTCCCCTTACTCGCATGGGTAGGGCATTTAAGTCATCCCATCTACCCAATCCCACTTCCAACACAAGCGAGCCAAACAAAGGTCCAGCCATGACCGAAGAGAATAAGGAGATGCACCCTATCATATGACAAGTGCAGAGAACTCGAACTGACATCACCATATCAATGTTCCGAAGTTGATAGCTATGTTGCCGAGTCACCGAAAGACTTTGATCCAAGCCTTAAGCACCATCAAGGGAATGAATGACACCACCCCTAAACAGGCAACTAAGTTTCTAATCCAAGGAAAGTGCCAACTCCCATCACCTTCACAGAAGAGGATCTTCCGCCTGAAGGTAGCCATCACAACCGCCCTCTATACCTGAAAGTGGAATCTTGAAGGTTTTTCTTGCTAGTCACTTTAATTGACAATGGCTCTGCAATGAACATGTATCGTGTTGGCGTAGTGCATAAGTCAGGAATAGACGTGCTGACACCAAAATAGTGTCCCCCAAATGACCCTATAACGATAAAAGGTCCACGGTACCATTCCGGGATATTTCCAATACGCGATATTACAAAAAACCAAAAAATTTTAAGTCAACCAAAGTCAGAGGGAAAAATGGTCATTTCACCTCACTCTTGAAGCTTCTAGACTTTTCCCCCAACCTTCCCGGCCAAGGAAAGCCAAAAATGTATACGGACGAGAGAAATTAAAGGGCAGCAGTTATGAACATAATCTCTTCCCACCGAGCGATTACAGGAAATATCGTTTGGCACCCAGCGAATATCATCATATTCGTTGGGCCGTGCAGCGAAAATTTCTCATATTCACTCTGTTGAGCTTTCCTGACCGTTTTTACCCATGTGCATGGTTTAGGTTCCACCAAATATCTTCATATTCACAGGGAACTAAATGAATATAGGCATAATCGCTTTGTGCTCCAGCGAATTTTTTAATATTCGGTGGGCCAAGGTGCAAAAAAATTTTCGATCCTATATAAACCCATGCATTAACCATACGATATAACAACAAAAATCACAACCCAAATCTGTACAAAAATACTCCTAGCAATCAGAATACTCCATCCTCCAAGCTTAGGCATTTTTTTGTGATTTTTTCATAATTTTCCTAAGCCCAAAAATACAAAAAAAAAAAAAAAAAAAAAA
>ONZA01008373.1:90622-102813 GCA_900322205.1 Kewa caespitosa
TTAGGGTTGTCTTAGGGGCACTATTTTGGTTTCAATAGAAGCGCCAACTTTGGCCGAGGTGCGGAACGCCGAAGGTCAAAGTATGTCTTTTTGCAACTGTGGGATGCACTTAGCTTACCGAATGGGTAGTTGAAAATATATGATTAAGGAGTATATGCTATTTATTCTTCATAGAGGATGATATCGGATTTTAATGACGACTTGGGTCAAGATAAAATGGAATGAAGAGTTCATCGACATCTCGAAGTTGGGAATGTGTTTAGGAAGAGTTTATCGACATGTTGAGGTCGGAAATGTATTTGGGAAGAGTTTATTGACATCTTGAGGTCATAAATGTGTTTAGGTAAGATTTATCGACATCTTGAGGTCGGAAATGTATTTGAAAGATTTTATCGACATCCTGGGGTCAAAAAATGGATTGAAGGAGTTTATCGAGGTATTTATTGACATCCGAGTCAAAAAAGTTGTATTTTGGGTATTTATTGACTACCCGAGTCAGAAAAGATGAATTTTGGGTATTTATTGACTACTTGAGTCAAAACGATTATTTCATTGACCGTATGGGTCAACCACTTTTATTTCTTATTGACTGGCTGAGCCAAATAAGAAACTTTTTTCGATTTTGGAACCGACCATTTGGGCCAGATTTTTTTCCGAGACCATACTAATTGGAACAAACCCACGTTTGTATGCTCGCATTCATAAGCAACGGTCAGATATTTTGAACAATATATAACAAATAGGTGTGCACCAAAAGGGAAAATTTTCAATGGTGCTACAGAGGGGCCCAACATGTTCTTTTTGTTGATCGTATTGTGTAAGTAATCTTCTCACAGGAGAAGGGGGCGCACTTGAGAGGTTACGACAGTATAGGCGAGGTTATCACTACATACTGTTCTCTCATTAGGGAACTTGGTGACGACTTCGTCGTCAACTTTGAGGAGACCGGATTTTTCTCTCTGTTTGGTTCACTTCGCGGTTGTGAGTACGTGAACTGTACGGTCGTGCGTTCTCTTGTCAAGCACTTCTGGGATACGACTGGCACTTTCCATCTCTTGATGGGCGACATGATGATTATGCCGTCGGAGTTTGGGCTGATTAGCGGTGTAGGCTTGGCGGGTGAGCCTTTGCCCCTGGATGGTGTTTTCTCTCGTGAGCACGAGAGACTGACAATCATGTTTGGAGAAGACTTTGTGCGGCTTACGACTTACGCAACTTGTCGGGATGTCCTTACGGACCATCTTGACAATTTGACTCTAGATCAGATAGTTCGAATCTTTGTTGCTTATCTCCTGGCCTGCACCTTGTTTGCGAACAAGGGTAGCCGTCTCTACTAGTCCTACCTCCCGACTCTTGAGGATTTTGGGAGAATCAGCTGCTATAATTGGGGCGTGCCTGGCTATGCAACCATGATGAAGTATTTTAGGAAGGGATGCCGTCAAATAAAGAACAAGGACATTCTTCTTGGCGGTTTTTAGAAGGTGATCTAGGTAATTCCTCTTTCAGCCTTAGACTATCTTGTTCTGTTGATCATGTTGAGTTTCTAACTTTCATTGTATGCATAGATATGGTTCTACGAGCACTTCCCAATCTTTGGGCCGCGCTGTGACCGGCCTCAAGCCTATCCTATCTAGGCTCGGTGGTCCTCGACATACCGCACCGCTCCTAGCAAGCTTCCTCTCCCGAAGCAAAGGCGAATGCTTAACTAGTTTGCTGCTTTAATGGAGAGTTGTTAACGATAGGCATGGGTGATCGAATGGACCCTCAGTGTAAGCAAACTAGTCCTCGATGGGTTTAAATATTGGTTACTTATCTTGCGCTTACGCATGATACTACATGAATGATATGATGCATTTTCAACCAAAAAGATCTAATTAATTTTTTTTCCTAACTCGTTTTTGAGTTTCACCCTCTTAAGTTGTCCCCAGTGGAGTCGCCACTATAGGGTCCATGGTCCCTCCCGCTTCCCGGGTGAGGGGAAAGAGACGGAAGTTGAATAACGGGCGCGCGCAGCCCCCACGACAATGGAGGTGTTTTTCACTGGGTCTATTCGTCTTTTTTAATGAATTGAAGTTGTGGAGTCGCCACCTTATCTTAGGAGAATAAGGAAACTATTTTTTATCTCCTTCATTCTTTTAACCAAAGTCTAGATTCGAGAGTAAAAGTACAAATTGGATGGGATGCATCCAATTTGCCCGTTCTTATGAACGACCACTACTTGCGAATTAGAGCTTTATTATAATTCGATATTTTTGGTTCCACAAAAGCAATTTGATCCTAAAAGTTTTCAAAGTTATATCATCATACACTTTTTTTAGGAGATCACTTTTTATCATGCCTCGTTCATTTGTCCATAATTAAACCAATAAAATGCATAAATATGTCCACGGGATAATATGTTACCGAATGGGCAACTAAATAAATATATAAATAATATACATAATATTATACCAATACAAGTCTTATAATTCTAAAAAGGTAATATTGAATTACCAATTTCCAGAATTATGTGACTTTTATAAAATAAATGGTAAAAATTGGCAAAAATAAAGAAAATGCGAAAAGAAATAAGAAAAAAATGCCGAAAAGAAGAAAAATGAAATAAAAATTATAAAAATGCCGAAAATAATAAAAAAAAAATGAGAAAGAATGTAAACTATCCTAAAAGTGCTGAAAATGAAAATAATAAANNAAATAATAAACAGAAAATAAAATAAAAATATATACACGTAAATGTACGTAAAACGGAATAAAGCCATTTAATTTAGGAAAAATAACAATAGATTGTTATTACCCTAAATTTATGACTTGAAAAAGAATAAAATATGTACTGGGCAGTAGCAAAAAAAAAAAAAAAAATATTTGTCTAAAATTGAAGAAAATAATATCGATTTTTCATTTTCTCTAATTTCGCGACATAAATAGAAATAAAATGAAAAGAAATGAAAATAAAATGTAAAAAAAAAAAAAATACAACTCCCCTCCTAAGGATTACCTCAGGAGGGGAGGACTCTCGGGAATCTATCTTTGGATGGGATTTGCACCGCATTGTGTTATACGCGAAATCTTGATGGAACGGTTTTGTATTTTTTGTGTTTCTTGTGTATTTTTCTTAAGAAAATGTGAGAAAAATGCTCACGAAAATTCCTTAAGCTTGAGAGGAAATGGCTTCTGGTTACTAAGTGCTTTTTCTGAGTTTTGCATTGATGAATGTGGTATTATGTGTTAATGTGTCGTCTAATGTTGGTTAATGCATGGGTTTATATAATGGTCGAAAATTAAATGAACCTGGGCCTAGAGATTATGGAGTAATTCGCTGGGAGCCAGGCGATTCATCACAACTTCGATCAATGCCCAGCTAAATGGGTGCAATTCTCTGGATACTGAACCATACATCTTATTTGTAATGGTCAGGGGAGGACCAACAGGCAGCGATTCGGTTGCAAATCGCCACTTCACCAAGCGAATATTGCTCAATTCACTGGGTGGGTATCGAATACATGCGAAATCGTTTGGTGGGAAACGATTTGGACCTATATCGCTGGCCCTTGTTTTAATGCGTCCGTTACAATTTTAACTCCCCTTGGACGGAAATCCTAGGGAATGTCTAGAAGCTTCTAGGGTGAGGTGAAATGGCCATTTTTCCCTTTTGACCTTGGTTGACTTTTTTGTTCTTTTAGAGTTTCGGGTTTTCAATATTTCGCGTATTACAGGTTTTCGGGACCCATACCGTAGATTATTCATCATCTTAGGGTCGCTTTTAGGGCACTATTTTTGTGTCAACAATAACCGAACAACGTACAACCTAATTCCGCACACCACATATACGTTGGCAACCTTTTCAAGAGTTCGGCCCAATTTATCAAAATTAACCACACAATTCACGAAATATTTCAAATAAAAAACTAATTTGATTTATTTTAGGCTCATGAAAAACTAGAGTCATCAAGAAAATAAAGTTACATTAAATTGACTAAACATAAGGTCGGAGAAAAAAAATTATTGGGAAAACTAAGACTAGCATTCATAGTCTACTCTCCCATTTGCTTGGACCAACCACTAGGAGAAGCATCCACATCATTGGGGTTTGGCCAACATTCAAAAGCATTCTTCTTTAAGTTAGGCCTCCACATCTTGTGGGACTCAGTTCTCTTCCTTTCAGCAACAAGATTTCTAGCATGCTTTTTGGCCTTCCTTTTACGAGACATGCCCACAACAGGCTCCTGAATCTTCACTCCTGCAGTATGATGCCTTGGTCTCAAGATAGCTGAACGTTGAAATGAATATGTTGTAGGTAAGTTAATTTCATCCAATAGGAACAACTCCAAATGACACGCAACAGTAGTATAAGTCATCCATTCGATGTAATGGCTGAACACATCAACACAAGCTGGTTGAAAGGCATCCTGACGGTCTCCAAGGTGTCCCAAGAGTCGTCCTAACTCTCGATGGTCCTAGTAATTACCACCAATTTTTTAGGAGAAGTACACATATGAAAAGCACTATCTAAGCCATCCGAAAGTTTTGCAGCACCCCTACTGGGAAGTAACGGGAAAACTGAAGTAGTCCCAATAGACAAATATTGGAACATTGTCGATCCACTATCACCAAGGCCTTGATTTTCCACCATTCAATAATCCATTTGATCGAAGGTCTACCTTACAAGAGAGAACTCCCTTGCAAATGAGATCTAGGCTATCAAAATACATGGACAAGAAGATGACGGCAATAAGCTTGGGGCACATAGCTTGAAATATGAAGAGGCTCGGAAACCATCCTCAATTGTTCCCTTAGCCACATCTGCAATGAAAGGTTAAAATTTTTGTCTTTATGATTGCGAGATAAATATTAAAGCATGCAACTTTAATGATAAAGAAGGACTTTTACCATCAGCAAAAGAGAACTCATGATAAAAGAACCTAACAGCTCAATTTTAAACTTGTCCAAGTATTGCATACTCTTTGCAAAAATCAAGGACATGGCAGAAAAATGTCTCTCAAAAGCTTCTGGCACCACAACTTGACTACCATACCTATGGTTCTCATGGGGAGAGACAAACGGTAAGGAGCTAGTAAGAACATGATGAGCAGTCGCCTCCTATCACATCAATAAGAGGGGTGTCGCCCGGCAAAGATGCTAATCAACTTCAATCACTTAACCACTTGACCCAGCATAATATCCCTAGCGTTAATGGCACTTAATCCAAACAATTTGTAATACGTGGAAGTATAATCTACACATAATGTACGGTGGATACAAGGAAGAGTCGTGGAATACTCCAGTATAACTAAATTTTCCTCAGACAAAGGACAAATTTCATGGTTCATAAAGCAAAAAACATGATTTTGCACATTCCAAAATTTACAGCAGCGCCCAAAACATCAAAATAAATTTTTACTTCACGAAGTATTACAAGTGTGAGAAAACAAGACCTCCAAAGGTTATGTTTCTCTGCATGTGTTAATGATTGATGACTACGCTCAGAAGCATCTTCAAACCTGTTAGCTATTGATGATAGATTGAAAAATAAACAACTAGAAACTAAAAACTTTTTGAGTTTTAATGCTCTCGAATTAGGAATCCATAGGGCCAAACATTTAACTTTCTAACATGACAGAGAAATCCAAGTTTCCAATAGACTCCCACGCAATTCGACATCCACGTGATGTCGATTGACAACTAAGCGAGTCGATGGACTCTCAATGCCTGTCAATCAAAAGATGCTAACATGTCATTTCGCGGACACCATTCGTCTTGCTGGTTTTTGGACGATTCTAGGTCTTATTTGGGCACCTTTGAAATGCGGATCCTAGTTCACCCTGTTTTCCTACCATTTCCAAAATTTCTTACTTTGATTCATTCTGAAGAGACAATACGATTGGAGTCTACCAGGATACCTTTTTTTAATTAAATGAATTCTTTTGTTCTAATTTATAGTTTTGGGAGGAGAAGTGATTACACGCTCCCTCTGTTCCACTATGTACTTTCACCTCGGCATTTAGTTTGCCTAATCACAAAAATAGCCAATTTTTCTCACTTTTGAAAAATTAAGCTATTAAGATTTCCATATTGAATATGGTGAAATAAATTGTTTCTACAATACACATGGTTTAAGAACGTCAAATATGTATTATGAATGCATAACAATGGTTTTCGAAGTTGCATCATCCGGAAGGCTTTATGATCGCCTATCTCGACCGTCTGCGACTTCAAAATAAACCAAGAGTCATAGAAAAGCAAGGTTGATCATAGGCAAAGTCCCATGACGTCCAACCAAGGAAGGACCACAAACGGAGGGTACATCCCATCAAGGGAACCGAAGAATCCCAATGTTGCTTGATTAGCCCAAGAAGAGATAGCTACGACATCTCTTGAGTCTAATGACAATCTCGACAAAGTAGACACCCTGTACACCCGAAATTCTATACATGCCTGACATTCCAGCCATCGCCGCGGACACGCCCGGGCTAGGAACTGAAACCGGAATCGAAGATAGCACCACCATCAAAACAGGCTTAGAAGACGAGGGCACACACCGTACAGGCAACTCCTGACTCTGATGGCTCACCACCCCAGCAGCCTGAGATGAGTTACCTCGATGACCAAGAAAAGGATGAGACGGAGGGGAGCATCCATGAAAGAACCATCCCAACTTCTATTACAAGTATGAAATGATCCAGACCACCTTTTTTGAGTCAATAGCCCCAAATGCATCAAGGCTACAAAAATCAGTAACTGTCAACAACAAATATGAAGTACCAAGTTAAGAGACTCACCCCTTACTAGTTGAGCGGTATATGGGGAAGCTCATCATCACCAACCGGGGGCACATCCCTTATCTTCTCAACATCTTTAACATATAAGGCGCTGTTAAAGAACTGAATTCAAGACCCTCTCCCTGAACAAGGCATGTACGAAACATGAGTAATAAGGAGCACATCGACCTGTACAACAAGGGAATTTCTAATCTGCATACCTCATATGGTAGAACCGGCGAGGCAAGAGTCATATGCATCAATTATTTATAGTCCTAAGGCTTGGGAACCTAGAAACGATAACACATATATCCCACAAAGAAAGGTACCCGCTAAACGTCGTTCAAGCAATCCATCCTATACATTGAGGCCAGAGGCACAAAGAGGGACCCTCCTCACTGTGGCACTACGTTGGTGGTACACTCCCTTTTTGAGATACCATGCTCCGCTGAAAGGGATGTCGAACATCACTTGAAACCCTGTGAGATCAACTGCTATGGCAGCACCCTAGACAACACCCAGTGCACTCAAGGGGTGCCCCTGGAACTGAAAACAAGCAGTAGCTACCACAGTACAAAAGAAAATAATGAAACATGTGTGAAGCACATCAGATAAAATGAAACACACCTGGCAAGCCACCTTGTGCATCCTCTAGCAAAGGCCATTATGGAAATGCAGACCGCCAATACCCCCGTGGCCCAATAACCACCTAAGTAGTGACAAGGAAAAGAACGGAGAATAATTACTAGGAGCCAAGCCCAGGAAGTAGCAATAGGTCCAGATGTGAACGAAACAAAAGTTAGCACACCACTAACGCAAAACAAACAAAACAAGTGATATAATCTACCACTCTCTACAAGGCAAAACAACCAAAACCAGCACACCTCTTGGCGAGAGAGCACCTAGAAGAAATCCTCTTGTAGACCAGAATGAATTCATAAGCCGCGAACTCCAGTCACATTGACCGACTCAGTCAAGGTCTTTCAAGCACCAGAAATATTCGAACAAAATCTTGTGGTTCGTACAAGCAAAGATGGATGCTCCAAAAGAGCCCAAATGAAACAGCTTCACCCACTGATCTAGGGTGATCCCCTCCAAATTTTCCATCTAACATAGAAGGTCGACAATGTCGGGGTAGTCAATCTTAGCCGCGATCTCTTGGCCTTATCATAAGCACTCCTGAACATCCTCCTTGTCACTATGGTGTTCCCATGAGAGGTTAGGTGATAAGAGATAATCTCACCTCCATATTGTAGCCCGACGCACATGAAAAAGTAAAATGGCGTCACCCTAACATCCCCTATCACCGTATGAAAGGTGTAGGTAGAATTCAAGAAAAACTCTAATATATACCCCAAACTACCTCCCGACTCGCGCAAGTCATGCCCCTCAAGGCATCGAAGAAGGGACCAAAGCCCTAACCTTGCACGCGGTCCCCAATTACACTACTCAAAACTTGGTCCCATAACTTGACTACCTGAGAGAGAGAGAGTTCGATAGCAACGAGGAGAAGTCTTCACATTGTGTTCAACACAGAGCATGGATCATTGGAAATTTTTGCATAGTAATTGCATGACACCCAAAATCCATGTGAGAACTAAGCACATTATTTAGCAATCAATTATAGAACTCATCATGCAACAATCTACAACGAGAATGCCAACTCGTATAGCTAATCCCAACATACTATATATACATATGCCTTTGCAAACACGGCATACAAACAACTAGAAAAATACAAGGCCACGCTAGAAGCATCAAGTATTCGAAAATAAAGACATTTCAAAAAACGAGCACGAGACGACAAGTTCTCATAAGGCTCAACAACAAGCATGTTCTTATATGCAGACGAATGCCGCTTGAGAATCCCCCAATGTCTTGCACGCTTGCATGCCTTTTGTCATTCCCTCTTCCTGTTCAAAGTAGGTCACCACTTAAATAAGTCCAAGGATCATTAGTATCCTCAAACTTGGTGTCCACATGAGAGGAGGAAGCATCTTTGGGCGTGATCTACACAAATGATACGAGCAAATGGGTCAATTTCACTGCAAAAACTGAAGACACATAACCCCAAGAATTCATGTTCAAGATATCATTCAACTTCAAAATACCTTTACTTGAAGATCATGAGCAAATTAAAAAGGGGAAGAAAAAAGAAGCAAGTATCAAGTCTCAAATCTCAACCAAAAGCTTCAAAGACGAAAACAAGGCTATTTTTAGAGAGAGAAAGCGGCATAAAGATGAAGAAGATTAAGTTGTCGAAATGACAATCTACCACATTTTAACTCACGCAAATTAACATAATGGACTTGGTCATTCGACAGAGCTGATGTGTCGATCGACAACCGTGTAAGTGTCAATTCACCCGCATAGGTATATTTCTTATCCTTTTTTGATTCATTTTGCCGAAATAAGCATTTTAGCACGTGAATGTTGTCTTTCTCACGTAAACCATAAAATTTAAATAATCTTTTGAAATAAATAAAGAAACAAATTGCATTGGGTCTCACTTTAAGGCTAAATAAAATTATCTAACCAAACTAGGGGCTACCCCATCATTTTCATCATTTTAAATATGTGGCTACCCCACTATTTGTAAAGCGGACTACCTGCGACTCAAAAACTAGGGGCTAGTCTGATGTTACTTAAAATCAGGGGCTACCCTGCTATTTCTAAATTGGAGGATGCCCGATCACTTTTAAAATGGGGTCTTTAACCCTTTCAAACAGCAAATCCATTTTTGAATACTGTTGTCTTCAATATGGTTTTCTAGTTTCTTACCCCTCAGGTTCCTTAACCCTTTCAAATAAGAAAACGTTTTTGAATTCTCTTGTCATAAATTGATTTTCAGGTTTATTAACCCTCATGTTCTTTAATAAATTCTAACAATAAACTTTTTCATTAATTCTCTTGTCTTCAAATTAGTTTTCGAGTTCCTATACCCTTGGGTTCTTTAACCCTTCTTAACAATAAACCTTATCGGAATTCTATTATCTTGAAAATTGTTTTCGGGTTTCTTAACCCTCAGTTTCCTTAACCCTTTCTAACAATAAACCTTTTTTTTGTAATTCTCTGATCTTCAAAAGAGTTTTTGATTTCTTTCCCCTGGGTTCCTTCACCCTTTCAAATAATAAATATCTTTTTTAATTATCTTATTTTCAAAATGGTTTTTGGGTTCCTTAACCTTTTTAAGCAATTAACATTTTCTTGAATTCTCTTGTCTTAAAAATCGATTTCGAGTTCCTTACCCTCGACTTTCTTAACACTTTCAAACGATAAACCTTGTTTTGAACTATGCTATCTTCAAAATGGTTATTGGGTTCCTTAAAAATTTCAAATACAAACCTTTTATTGTATTCTCTTGCCTTTAAAATGGTTTTCATGTTCATTAACCGTCGGTGTCCGTAACTTTTCAAAACAATTAACCTTTTATGTTGAATTCTCCTGTCTTAAAAATGGTTTTTGGGTTCCTTAACCCTCGGGTTCTCTTAACCTATTCAAAAACCTAAAGGTTTCTTAACCTTTCAAAACAGCTACCCTTTTTTAAAATTTTGTTGTTTTCAAAATAGTTTTCATCGGCGTTTGGAGTCATTGCAAAAACCCATCCCCCTTTCAAACTAAGTGTCTTATCCTCTCCAAATAGTGCTAATATTTCCAAATTCTCTTGTTTTCAAAATAGTTTTCGCCTGTGTTATGGGTCTTTGTAAAAACCTAATACGATCGGGGACACCGTATTAAACGCCACCGTGTTATGAGTTATCTATAAAACTCATACACATTCAAGGCCATTGTCTTAAAGCCTACATCCCAACATGCGAAAGCTTTCTATTTTGCCTTTCACTATCTCTAGGTCAGTCAAAGTGGGAGCTAACTATTGACACTCAAAAAATGTGTACAAAAATGCATGGTGATGACAAAGTGGATGAAGCCACCAGAATATTAAATGAAGAGGAGAAATTCCATTTCCATAAGCATTTCATATCTATTTCAAAACCCTTCTCATAACTAAATCATTCAGTGCCATAAACCCGAGTGTTCATGAGTCAGTCGTTAAAACTCTTAATAATTCGAAGGATAACAATTGGAAGTGATAAGATTAAGTTCATATCAAACTCTAACTTTTGAAAAGAGAAAAATAAAGACGACCAGGCCAGCCAGTTCCGAATCGATAGCCACGTGGCTATCGATGAACAAGTCACGTCTTTCAACCAATTATCAGTGCGTTTACATCGACAGTTCAGACTTTATCTCATGATAGTTTTTGATCCATCGAATAGTTTGTTTGAAGGAAGTCTCTAGGGCCTATGAAACCTCTTCAACAAGTTGCTCCATAGACTCTCCCCTCCTAAAAAAATAAATACTCCTCTTTATTCAAGTTATTACACACACATTAAGAATTGCAGAATGTAAATTGCATTCTTAACTAAACTTGTGTTGACGAATTTAGTTTCTAACTTCTCCGTCAAGCTTGTGTTGATGAGTTTTTCATTATTCTATTCCCTCTTATCACTGTCAAATATGTTTTTGATTAAACAACCTTCTCAAATAATCACAAACTTGAACAATAAATTTATTTTGTTATATTTTCATCCATATTTCAATGTTGTGTTTGTTCCCAATTTGATGCACACCCTCATAAGTGGACTTGCCCTTTGGATTTCATGCTTTGAGGTGAACTCCTTCTTGATAGTATACAAGTAACTTCTTCCCTCTTAACACCTAATCTTGCATGTCTATAATTAATAAAGTAAACTAGGCTAATATAATGTAGAACCTACTCATGTTTTCTAAATTGTACACATTAATTAACATTCCTTTTTATTCCTTTTTTGTCAAAATAATGCACAAAGAATATGTTAAATAATTATTCGACATTTATTAATAACATAAGTTCATTTTCATGTTTATTCGGCCATTTATTTTGGCTTTCATCATTTGTTTTTTTCTTTTTTTAAAAAAATTGTTTGATCAAAATATCAATAAATCAAAAATTATGTTTAAGTAATAACCGGTCTTAATGTTTTATTTGTTCGAAGTTATGTGCTAACTATGAGTTCAACTCACTTAGCTTAGTTATTAATACTCCATGAATATGATATTGATGCGTGAGAAAATAAATTATACTAATGATCATTAAGCCTTATTAGTGGACATGATCTTGAGGATGCACATTGTTGTCACTTCTATACCTTACCCGTGAAACCAAATCTCACTCTAATGTATACCTTACCCACGTGAGAGACTGCAATAAATTAAGGAAGGAAATAATTATGAAAAGTTATAGTCTCTAAGGGGTATAGGCTCTCCACAGACGAAGTTATGTTTTTTTAGACTCGTTCCTTTATTCGATGTCCCTTTCGGTGTAAAGTCTAAACAATTTAATCGTGTTGTTTCAAACTTCTTAACAAATCTCTTTCTTAGTTTTTTTTTTTTTTT
>ONZA01008376.1:0-21805 GCA_900322205.1 Kewa caespitosa
AAGAGAAATAAATGAAGATATGCAAAAAAAAAAAAAAAAAAGAAAAAAAAGATGAAATACCAAAAGTAAAGAATGTACAATAATATGTAGATATAAATCTTTAACCCTGAAAATTGATATTGAAGTTATTACGTTTTTTTTTATTGTGTGACTAAATGAAAATAAAGAATAAAAAGAAAAAAAATAAAAAATGGGAAAAGAAAAAGAGAGAAAAATGCAAAAAAAAAAATAAAAAATTATATAAAAAAGACAAATATCAAAAAAAATTAGGCTGAATGTATAAAAAGCATTAAATGTCAGAACAAAAAATAAAATAAAGTAAATAATAAACATAAAATAAATACATAAATAGTTATGTACATAAAGGAAAATAAAGTCATTCTATTTAGAAAAATAACATTGAATCGTTATTTCCCTAAATTCATGACTTAAAAAAATGAAGGAAAATATTTCTGCATGAAAAAAAAAATATAAATGTCTAAAATAAAAGAAAATAATATTGAATTATTATTCTCTCCAATTTTGGGACATAAAATAAAATAAAATTAAAGTAAAAGAGGTAAAATAAAGAGAAATCAAAAACCCCCTCCCAATGATTGCCTTGGAAGGGGAGAACCCTCGGGAGCCTACCTTAGGTCAGGATTCTTGTTGGAATTTGTAATACGCAAAATTTTGTATTTTTGGTTTTGTATTTTTGTGACATTTTGTGGCTTTTTATAACTTGGAAAAATATGTAAAATGTGGGAATAAAATGCTAAGAATTTGGAAAGGATGCTTCTTGTTGCTGGAGTATTTTGAAAGAGATTAGGGCATGCTTAGTGTCTATGCAATATGATTAATGCATGGGTTTATATAGGTTTGAAATATTTAATGCACCACATCCCACTGGATATGAAGAAATTCGCTGGGACACATAGCGATTATGCCTATATTCGATTGGTGCCGAGCGAATATGGTGATATTCGCGGGAAACAAAACCATGCACCTGGGTGAAACGGTTAAGAAAGCTCAACAAACAACGAATATGAGAGAAATTCGTTTCAAAACCCAACGAATATGGTGATATTCGCTGGGTGCCTAGCGATTTGAGGCAAAATTACTGTGTGGGCAGTGAATATATGTGTAATTGCTGGTGTTTGAACTTTCTCGCGCATTAAGCTTTGGCTTTCCTTGGCCGGCAAGTTAAGCGAAGGATCTATAAGTCCTTAGGGTGAGGTGAAATTACTATTTTTCCCTTGGACTTTGTTAGACCTCGGTTTTTATTAATTTGCGTACTAATAATATCCGAAAAAGGTTCCCTAAGCTAGTTATCGTCATAGGGTCATAGGGGCGACAGTATTTTGGTGTCAACACCGAGATAGCTAGTCCTAATATATTCAATCGTCACTATTAAAGCTCATAAGATATTTTTCGCATGCCCTAAATCTCATATTCTCAAATATTCATTTGTTCATTATACCCCCTCGCATGTGTGTAAAGCTAGTTGTTTGTCGATCCATTTATTACGCTTATACTTCTATTGCAAGATCTATTTATGATTATCAAAATTATACTGTACTTTCTTGTGATTAATTTTTATAGAAGTCAATTGAAACATGCATTCTTATATCTTAACAATAACTTTAACTCGTATGATTTAGAAAACTAAAATATGATTTAGTCGTAAAATTATAAAACTTAGAACCCCTTTTTTTCTTAGTGCATGAATATTGGCTTATGTAAAAATTATAATGATTTTTTGCTAAACTCATGGTATGCAGGAGTAAGAATCTAATTTACAAGCTACACATGACGGGATTAAAAGTTACCCCTTTTGAATCCTTGAAACAGAATAAACAAACAGAGAAAACGTCTGGTTTTTTGCGTGGCTTTGCCCGACTAGGCATGCTAGAGGCCACAGCTTGGTGCATCCTCCCTAGTGGATGGGATGGTGTGGGTTGTGCTGGTGGCTCCTTGATGGGGATGCTGCCACTGCACTAGGATCAATGGCATTACGGGTCGGGCCCAAAATAGAGCACGTCAAAGACAGGCGTGTGAGAGTGAGAGACAGAAAAAAGAAGTTGGGTAATGGTCGATTGTGTGTGGTGACTAATCAAGGTTGTGGTGGCTTAGCTACTAGCCAATGGCTGGACAGCGAGAGGAAGAAGAAGGTGACAGGAACGAAGAAGGAGAAGAATTCTGACTTCGTGTATGTTTTTGGTCTATGGGTTTGTGATTCATTTGCAAGCTGAAACATGAGTTGTTGCAAAGACCATGTATTGTATTGCTTACTTGGTTCACTAGGCTCTCAGGTAAAGTGTAAGAATAAGCTAATGCTTTTTTTATTTATTAAAAATTTGGCTTTTCTCTATTTTGTCTCCACATGTGTTACGAGTTTGTGTAGTTGGTGTGCACTTAGTGTAACACAAGGCCATATTTATTACTAACACATAACTATTTGTATATTGATAATTCAAAATAATTTAAGCGAAACTTTATATGTGATCTTTCTATTAAAATATTTCTAAAGTAATTATTTTTCATCAAAAGTAAACTGGGTAATACAATTTTCCCCCTTTAAATAACCCTTCATTCCAAAACGCAAGGCTCCAAGGGACAAAAAGACTTGAAATTTGTCTATTCTTTTGGTATCATCTAAGTTCAATATGCAAGAAATGAAATATATTATGACTTCACTATGCTCAATGGATGCATGAAATGTAAATGACACAACTTTTCTTATTGTGGTCTAAATGAGCGAAATTGGTGTCACATTCTCCTCCCCCAACCCCCCTTTAGGAACTTACGTCCTAGTAAAATATATCTCATCGAACAGATGACGGTAGCTAGCCTTCATTGCTTCCTCAGCTTTCTATGTGGCTTCTTCAATCCATGGTTCATCCACTTGACCTTTACGAATTGGGTTTCTCCTTTCCTCATCTTTCTCGTCTTTTAATCAAGAATCTCTATAGGTACCTCTTTGTAAATTAATGTTTCATCCAAACTCAAAGCCTATGATTCTAGTACATGTGATGGGTCATCAACATAATTCTTGAACTAAGAAATATGGAACATATTCTGGACCCTTCCTAATGCTATTAGTAAGGCCAGACGATAAGCTACCTAACCTACACGATCAAGTATCACGTATGGACCTATGAACTTTGGGCTTAATTTGCACTTCTTTCCTAATCCCATCCCTCCATTCATAGGCAATACCCTCAAGAAAACATTTTCTCCCATTTGGTACTTTTCATGTTGTTTGTGACGATCAACGTAGCTCTTGTGTCTTTCTTGTGCTGCCTTCATTCTTAGAAGGATAATCTTGATTGTTTTCACCATATCTTCCTACATTTGTGTTCCTAACACCACGGTCTCACTAATGAGATTTCATCAAATTGGGCTCCTACATTTTCGGCCATAGAATGGCTCAAATGATGCCATGCTTATACTAACATGATAGATGTTATTGTAGGAGAAGTCAATTAAATGTAGCTTGTCTACACATGATCCTTGAAAGTCCATCATGCAGGCTCTCAACATATCTTCAAATGAATTGTATGCTTTGTTTGTCCACCTGTAGCCAGATGAAAGGTTGAGCTCATGTTTAATGCAGTTCTCATTGCACTTTGTAGCATACCCCATAAATGAGACAGAAATCAGGAATCTCTGTCTGTAACGATATTTCTAGGAACTCCATGAAAGCGCATCACTTGCTTACAATATGTGTTAGCCAACGCATCCATAGACCACGTGTCCTTCATGGAAATGGAAAGTGCTATCTTCATTTGTCTACCTACAATCATCCAAATCATGTTGTTTCCGCTATGTGTCTTTTGGTAATCCCACTATAAAATCCATCCAGATGGAATCCCACTTCCATTAAGGAACCTCTAATGGTTACATCTTTCCTTGGGGTCTCTTGTGCTCACTTTTACCTGTTTGACAAGTTAAGCATTTGGCCACATACTTTGCAATTTATCTCTTCATGTCAAGCCACCAAAATGTCTTCTTGAGGTCTTTGTACATTCTATCTCCCCTTGGGTGGACAAAATAAGGCTGGATGTAAGCTTCTTCAAATATCTTTTGCTTCATGTCAGGTTTATTATGTATACACCATCTACCCATGAATCTCATGCTACCATCATCATGGATTCTAAACACTCTGAAAGTTCCATCAATCATATGAGACCTTATTGTCTAAAGTTTCACATTTCCTTGTTGACTATCTCGTATTTACTCATGTAATGATGACTTTATAGTACGAGTAGCTAAGTAATCTCTTCTGATGACCACTTTCCCATCAAACTTTTGTAATTCAGCAATCAAAAATATGTTGAATGAAGAGTAGATTTCCTACTAAAAGCATATGCTAATACATTTGTCCTCCTTCGTGGTATTGTATCTCTGTGTCATGGTCCTTATCAACTCCAACCATCACCTTTGTCTCATGTTCAATTCCTTTTGAGTGAAAATGTACTTGAGACTTTGGTGATCTGAAAGTATTTTGAAAGTTGTACCGTAAAGGTAATGTCTCCATATTTTCAAGGCAAGCACCACGACAGCTAACTCAAGATCATGTGTGGGATAATTCTCCTCCTTTGTTAGAGTTGTCTTGAAGAATAAGCTATAACATTGCGGTTTCGCATCAAGACACAACCAAGTCCTTTCTTCGATGCATTAGCTTAAACCTCATGCCCTTCTCCTACATCAAGAAACGTGAAAACGGGAGGTCGTGGTCAATTTCTCTTCGAAAATATTGAATGCGTTGTCACAGTCTTTGGTCCACTTTAACTTGTTCTCTTTATTCATCAAGCTAGTAATAAGGCGATCTATTTTTGAAAAGACCTTGACGAATCTTCGATAATAACCAGCAAGTCCTAGAAAACTTCTTGTTACACTCTTGGGTGGAGACCATTCGGAACCATCATTAATCTTTGCACGATCAACAACAACTCCCTCTTTAGAAATGAAATGCCCTAAAAGTCCACTTCCTCCAATGAAACTCACATTCAAAAAATATTTCATACATTTGTTTACCTCTCAAAGTTTGTAGAATAACCCTCAAATGCTTGGCATGCTCCTTAGTCGTCTTGGAATATGCCAAAATGTCATCAATGAATATCACCACAAAGTTATCAAGAAAAGGCCTAAATACTCTTTTATGAGATCCATAAAAATTGACGGGGCATTGGTTAACCCAAAAGGCGTAACTGTAAACTCGTAACGACCATATTGAGTTCGAAAAGCAGTTTTTGGAATATCCTCCTTACCAATCTTCAATTGATGATAACCACACCTAAGATTGATTTTGGAAAAATACTCCTACAGCACTAAATTGATCGAAAGGTCATTAATCCTTGGCAATGGATACATGTTCTTCATAGTAACATTGGTAAGCTCTCTATAATCTATACACAAGCGTAGACTTCCATCCCTTTTTCACAAAACGAACTGGTGCTCCCCAAGGTGACACACTTGGATGAATATACCCTTTTTCCAACGATTCCTCTTGTTGACTCTTCAACTCTTCTACTTTAGCTGGTGCTATTCCTTATGGTGCTTTATATATATGTGTAGTTCTTGGTGTTAAATCAACGAGGAAATCTATTTCCCTTTTGTTGGCATCCCAGGAATGTCATCAAAAAACACATCCAAATGACGTGACATTCTTCAACTGATGGACCATCCTTTGTAACATTCTTGACTTGAAACAGAAATAGAGGGCATCCTTTCCTTATGTGTTTTTTCAAAGCCATGACAAATAAGACCTTGTTGCCACGTTTTCCTGGACTTCCCATATACGATATGTAGGCCCTTTTTATCCCTTAAGAGAAACTTTTTGAAATGCATAATCAATATGTGCCTTGTACTTACTCAACCCATCCATGCCAAGAATCACATCAAAGATTTTGAGAGGAAACTTTATTAGATAACTTGCTAAGGAAACTTGGCTAATGAGAATATGTACATCCTTAAATACACGGCTACAAAGTAATCCCCAGTAGGTGTTGCTTCTCTTATGCTATGCAGTGAAGACTCTAGACCCAACTTATGAGCTAATGTTATGCATGAAAGAAATTGATGCTCCTGAATCGAATAACACATAAGCAAGAATCGAGTTAACAAAAAATGTTCCAGTTACAATATGACCTGCTGTATTAGCATCCACCTCAGTGATTGCGTTGATAGTTCCAATGTTTTCCCTAGGGTTATTCTTGCTTTTTTTTTGCGATTGATTTGAGTGTTGTTGTTGATACCAGGAGCTCTACTCTCAGCTTCACTTTACTTGCTGCAACTTGATATCCTCTAGTCGCTTTGGGTGCAGCTGATTGAGCTTTGTTCTAATAGTTGAATCTTGAGTTGTTTCCTGTGCTTGCCATGCTTACTACATGCAATAATCTGAAAATGTTTGTCTGTCCCCCTTATCAACCTTGAAGCTTGCTCCAGCATTCATAAGCCTTATGCCCATGTTTACCCAAATTTCTTTGATTTACCGGGTTACCAACCTAATCCTTCCCCGAGTGGTCATTGTCGTGATTATTGCATAAGCAACATCTTTTTGCACCTTGCCCTTAGCTTTGGGTTCTCCTAGGTTAATTGTTATTTCTTGCATAGTTCCTTTGATTCCCTTTGTTGGTTATGGTTGACAACATAGAGTCGTTGTAATAAGTGAAGAAAACAACGCCCAGAGACTCCCATGCCTTTCTTGGTCGGACCAAGCCAACCCCCCATTTCTTAAATGGTTTTCAGTCCTTTGAAAACCTTGACTAGACACATGTTGATTTCCTTTAATCCCACCTTGGGCATCCTTCCTCATTGTCAAATCCGCTCAATGTTACAAGCCCTATCATGAACTTGTTGCAATGTTTTGAAATCCTAACTAGCCAATTTTTCTTAAATCTCATAGTTTGGAGTTTCCTCAAGCTTGGCCATGCTTGCATCCTCAGTCGGTGCCATCTATGGGAAATACCTAAGCAAGTCTATGAGTCTGTCATAAGTCTTATCTACATTTAAACTCCCTTGTTTCACTTCTCATACTATTATGTCTTTCTCTTCCTCATGTGGGGAGGGAAAAATTTGTTCCTCAAGGCAATCTTAAGTTGTTCCCAACCAGCTACATATTCAACTTCTTCTCCAAATTCCATAATAATGATAGGTTTCTGAAATTATGCTTTATTTAAAAACAAATATCAATGTTTTCTGTCAAATATTAGGTTGCGGCGTTGACATGAAACTCTTGAGGAAAATCTAAGGTATCAAATATTTTCTTAACCTCTCAAATCCGTTATCAAACTTGATTCGATCCCCTTTGCCATTACAGCTTGATGGCTTCGTCATTTTATGGCCTTGGACATTGAGGCCGCAAGATAGGTTTGCAAGTATATGGGTGTGTTGAACTAAAACAAAATGTCGATCCTCAGGGAGCTAGTCATTGCAAGTATTGAGTATTCATAAATTGTACAAGCTACGCGATTCGTGGTTTGATTGGTTGGTTCAGAGCTAATATCATCACAAATAATCTAGAAAATATAATAAATAAAAGGCTCTAGGATTGATTTGACTAAGTCTAGCTCCTTCATAAATGTAAATAAATTCCCTAACATGTCATGTCGAATTTTTGCAAGGACGGAATAATGCAACCCAAAATCTTCTCTCGAAGTATTAGAAGTCAAACTCAATATGAAACTCAACTATGTAATATCATGGAGTCAAATTTATTTTTAAGTTATGAATAACATAAACCATTCCAAAAGTCCCAAGTCATTCGGACCTACTCGCATGATTAGTCAAACTTGAGAAAAATTGAGTTCGGGCACTTATTGTATTTTTCTTGAACATAGAATAATCACAAAAAATAAACATTAAATGAACAATCATTTAAAAATGATTCTAATGAAATGCTTATTCTTCTTATATAATAGATCTGAAATTTCCAACGGAGCTCTTAATCAAATTTGTTCTTAACTCCATCAATCAATTATTTCCGGCTCTAAGCCAGAGTAAAAGTGTACTCTTTCTGGTGTTTTGACTGATCGATCATATAAAAATAATTCTACAAACGTGAGTTCTATTATAAATTTTAAAATCCATGAATCTATTCTGTGATTTTTTTTTGGTAGGTAGTATAGTTAGAGACAGAAAAGTCAGTGTGACATGACCATTACCTTCAAGGTGGAATTTCCACAACATGGGCGTTTGGAATTGATCAACAACGTTGGAATAGCTCATGGGGGCAAAGTATCCAACAAAAACTTCCAGATTACTAGAAATATCATAAGGGAAAGAAGCTGAAGCATCAAATAGTTCAACTAAGCTACATCAATCCTATGCATGGATAAATTAGCAACTCATGGTGAACGAAACAAATAAAACAACAAGGGAGTTCATGCTAGTATGAAATGAACTATAGACAATAGTAATCATCAACGATTATCTAATAATCAAAACAATAAATTACAAAAGAAACCTTGTAAAAAGATGGAAAAGAACCAGGAGCTTCATATCCAAATCCAAAAGCTTAAAATAAACTTGCAAATCAATCCAAAATGGCGTTTTAATTCTATTGTAAAACATAAAATAAGTAAAGAACTACTCTAAAACTATGTAAACTATGAAATGGGGATAATAGGATGTAATTAAATAGCTTTTCATCAGCTCTTAAAGGGTGAAGAATGCTGAAGACAACTTCCGTAATAAATGCTCAACCGCTATAGCATGATCATGTCGAAACACATGGGTAGCCCATGCACCAAACTGCCCGCTAACTTTTGAGCTACTTTTCAGATATCTTATGTTGAGAATTTGGAAAAACTCAAAACATAAAAGTTGTATATATTTCTCTTAGTTTTTTATAGTATGTTTTTAATAGTCTCAATCACATACTGTGTGTGAAAGCTGTTGATCATAATACCAACAAAGTGTCAAATTGTCAAGATTCTACGAATTGGACTTGCAACTTCTTTTCACATGCATTAATTTCGGTTGTTACACTTCCTTTTTCAAGTCCTCGTAAAAGAGGTATTCATTTCTTATAAATATCGACTACCTATAACCACAAACACTAGAAGGTAGTAATCACATTCTAGGATGATTAATGCACCTTTTCAATTAGCAAAACAAGAGAATAATGCATCAAACTCCCCCATACTAGAACTTTGCTTGTCCTTAAGCAAATCAAATTGCGAACATATCATTAGAGGAGTTCAAGATTAACAGATCACCTTCTTAAGAAGAAGAACCATAAGAAAAATGTCAAGAACGACACCCAATCAAGTTCAAATAAATTTTCAAATCTTTTGAAATGGTCTTATTGAAACTGAAAACACATAATGCAGAAGTGACCCAATTAACACGTCTTACTAATAGACCAACACTCAAAAGTAGCATAGTCATGCAAATAGACTGCCATTTTCGGTGAAACTTACACTCATGTGCTTGAGAATGTCATCTTAGTGTAGTTTTACTCAATATCATCTAAAAACCACAGCCTACCATAGGCTCACATGTCGATTCACATCTCCTCCGTTAGGAGACAATTCCATAAAACGAGATCAAGAAATTTTAAGATTGTAATGTATGGCTTAGGGTTAAGGGTAGGATAATTTCTTTGAGCTATAAAGTCAAGGAAACAATGTGCCAAAATCACCAATTCACCTCATGCATTAGGTGAATAATGAAGAACTCCACTATAAAAAACAAGTCCAACTACAATTCGAAATTTCATCGAACCTTCCTCAATAAAACACATTTTTAACTTCAACCTCTTATTGCAAACAACGTTATACGCTCTTTTGAAAATAGAGCATATATCGATAAATACTACCCTTCATTCTTTCCTCATTTCTTCTTTTTATTTTCTTTTCCTTTTTTTTTGGGAAAAAATGACTAAAGTCGAACACGAGCCGAATAGCAGTTACAGATAATATGTATAAAACACAAACTCCAAGATCGAAGGCAAGCACACTCCATTAGCTTTATGAAATAAACGTGACATTTTCAGACAAAAGTCTTGTAATGTGGGTCAAAACAAAGAATAATTTAGGCTCAAAAAGGCTCATAAGTGGATTGAATGTTTTGGTAGGCTTATTTGGCTAATGTAACATTAATTTTGTTGAAGTCAAACATAACCGCGTCTACACAATACCAATGCCGTCTCAGAGAAGAAAAGAGAAACAACTACTCTCTGAGAAGATTGAAAACGTCCCCCTAATGTGAGTTCTAGAGACTAATGACTAAGATAGAGTATCATACACGTAAGACCGAATCGATATATGTTCCTTTTGTCTTGATGGCCCACGAGTCTATTTGTCCATTCAACTTGACTACACAACAATTGAGGGCAACAACCAACATACCAGAATCAAAAGGTCACAAGTACGATCATGTTATGAGATATATAGACCAAAATCATTTAGCACAAATAATTGGGTCACATTCCTCAATAATTCAACAAAACATTTCAATCATCGTCGAAGGATCATTCTCTTTTATTTGTTTTTGTGTTTATTGTTTTGATCTTTTTTTTCAAAAATATTGAAACGTGAAATGCTTATCCAATCTAAATGCAACTCAATCTATTAAAAATGCATGATATGCGAAATTTACGCAAGTCGTACAATAGTTACCTCTCCCCCATGCTAGAATCACACATTGTCCCATATGTAATTAAGCAAGAGAAGAATAATAGGAAAGTGGTAAACTATAATCACAGGATCACAAGGAAAAACGGGGTGATGAACGCCCGTACCACGTGATAAAGCTCTTCAACAAAGTATTTGGTGACATAACCCGTGTAAAGATGCAAGACCCACCCATGCACTACACTGATTTGTGATCCAATTCAATTGAAAAGAAGCATGACCGTGTTCTTTCGCACTATTAGCCATGCCCCATACTAACTTGCCTCTTCATCTTTGTGACATTAAAAATAGTCCCGCAATTGTGCATTATCAGGTCCTGCACACTAATGTCTACTATTGATGAGAAAATAAAAAGGTAAAGTTGTGCTAAAATGCATAGGCAGTCCATGTACTTGGCTTCCTTGTCCCTCCCCATTAGCACTTGAACTATTTTTTGCACTCCTTCCGAACTCAAAAGTTCCAACAAATGGCCATTTATATCATGAGCGGAACATCTTCTCAAATCAAACCTCATAAGCGGTCAAAGACCGCAATAACTTGTCAAAAATGTTATCCTACATTTCAATAGAACACAAGTTAGAGATCATTGGTATAAAAATATAATTGTCAACGCAAGATCTCTTAAGTTTGTCAAATGCCTTGGCAAAATTGTAAGAATCATCTAAAGAATTTTCAAACTCGGCCACGTTATGTTCTTCCATGATGTTCCTTTTAGGAACCTGTATCATTTCGTGGTCCTCAAAACGATGAGCGTAAGAGTCACAAATGGAATTTGGAATACTATTAATCATAATGGCGTACTAGAAAGTTCCAAGGGGAAGGCAATTAATGGGAAGACGTATGGACACTTGACAACTTTTTTTGGTGATAGATGCATTATGATGCTCAAAATCAGAAGTTTTTTTTTTCCCGACAAACTCAACAATGACCTCGTTCTCTATTTAATGTTAATCAAAAGAGAGAACCTTCATAAATGAATCATCATTAGGACACTCCTCAAATATATCCAAGTCGCGTTCCTCCTCCTCAACTCCACCTAATAGCTTTTTAACCTCTCTTTGGTTATCACTTACAACTTCACCATCATTCGGATGATCTTCTAATTTCTCATCATTGACCGAATCCTTGGGAGACTCAGTAGCATAGCAAGATTATAATCCAAAGAGGTTCTCTAGCCAACATAGAAGAGGATCAGGTGGAAGGTTGGCAAGGAATGGTGGATGGCCGAACAATTCAATGTCTTCCTCATCATCAACGAGGTCATGAGTTTGACTTTGATTAGATGAGAGGTTGTAAGAGTCCACCTCTGTAAGTTTGTAGTCATTGAAACTTGCTTCCAATTGGTTGGTATGGCGTGTTGGCATAATTAACATGATCATAGTTAATCTCATACTGAGCATCATAACATCATGATGTTGGTATTGACCATAAAGTACTACCCAAGAAGCTGTATGGATATCAGAAGTTAGCTCAACAATGATACATAAAATGTTTGAGAAACTCTTCCTTAGCCGCCCTGGGCTGAGTGACCAACCCCATCAACGTGTATGGGGGCCAAAAACTTGTCATCATGGATGAGGTGAAAGAGCCCGAACCAAACTAGCTGAAGAAGGAGACAATCGGGCCCAATAACTCCACTACGATGGTGTAAAAGAAGAAAAGTAGGAAAGGGGAAGGACATGAAACGCCTTATGCAAGGGAGGCTGGGACCCGATTACTCGGGCCAATTGGCAGTGGAACTTGACGAGACGAGCCCATAGGGGAGAAAATTGAGGTCATCCTGGACCCAACTCGGCCTAAAAGGGTTACTTATTTGGGAGCCAATATGGATGAACAAATCAGGAACGATTTGACAAATATGCTCCAGGAATTTCACGATGCCTTCGCCTTTGGACGGGAAGAAATGTTCGAGATATTCCCTAGTCTAACACAAGTTAGGGGTAAACCCTATGATGAAACTAGTGGCGCAGAAGAGACAACACCTTGGCAAAGAGAGATGTAAGGCCGCCTTAGCTGTGGTAGCAAAATTGTTGGAAGCAGGCATTTTAAAGGACTGCATATATGTGAAGTGGCTAGCCAAAGTGGTCTTAGTTAAAAAGAAGAAGGGCACATGGAGGATGTGTGTCCACTACACCGACCTCAATAAAGCCTGAAAAAAAGATAACTTCTTGCTACCTCAGATTAACCAGCTAGTAGACTCGACTACGCGTAATGAAATGTTGAACTTCATGGAAGCTTTCTCTAGCTATCATCAGGTCTTCATGCGAAAGAAATTTTAAAGCTCGACAACTTTCATCATAAACGATGAGTTGTTTTGCTACACTATGATACCCCTTATGTTGAAAAACACGGGAGAAACCTTCCAAATGTTAGTTTAAAAAGTTATTCAGCATCAAATTGACTTGGAAACTTACGTCAATCACCTTTTTGTGAAAAGCAAGATCGCCAGCGATCACGTTAACGACCTAAGAGAAAATTTTGAGACATTGCAGTGTTATAAGATGAAGTTGAATCTCAAGAAATGTGTCTTCAATGTTTGAGGTGGAAAATGTCTTGGGTTTATTGGTAACGAGCACGGGATTTACACGAACCCATAAAAGGTGCAGACAATCCTTGACATGCAATCACCAAAGTGCGTCAAGGATGTGCAAAAGTTGACGGGGTGTATTGCGGCTCTAAATCATTTTGTCTCGAGGTTAGTTGACGAATGCGCACCGTTATTTACTACTCTCAGAAAAGGGGAAAAGTTGGGTGAAGACCCCAAGGGAGCATTTGAAGGCTAAAATCACACCTGAGATACTTGCCAAGGATCGCTACTTCGACTCTAGGCAAACGCATGTTCATATATGTGGCCGTCTCGTTAGAGAGAAAGAGAAGGTCCAAACCCCGGTCTACTTCACTAGCCATGCTCTTTCAAGAGAATGATTCAGATGCTCTACCCTGAAAACTTTTGCATTAGGGTTGGTCATCAGCTCCAAAAAACTAAGACCGTACTTTTCTTTGCAACCTATCACGGTGCTAATGAATCACCCCTCAAAAAGATCTTGGGCTTGTTCGAGTTTGCAGGGCATGCACTGGTGTGGGCTCATGAGCTCACAGATTATGACATCATCTACAAACCCTAAAGAGCCATTAAGGCCCAAGCCTTACTCGACTTCGTGGGACAAACGACTCTACCATCAGCTCAGCCTCACAATTTGATGGAAAACGAGGTAGTTTGTGTTGACAGATCCTTGTGCCAGAATGGTGGTGGAGCTAGGGTAATAATAAGCTCTCCAGAAGGGGACCTATTTTAGTACCCCATCAGGTTCAGATTCCAAGCATCCAACAAAAAAGCTAGATACGTAGCGCTTATGGTGGGCTTATGGCAAGGTTTGCTTGGGCAAGGAAGCTGGAAGTAAAAATGGATTCTCTGCTCTTAGTGTCACACATTAAACATTACTACAAAGATCGAGAAGGGAGCATGAAGTCCTACCTACTAGGGGTTATGGTCGAGTTGTTGAAATTAAAAGAGGTGAACGTGATCCGTGCTCCAAGGACTAAAAATCACCACGCCAATGCATTGTCACGCCTCGCCAGTTTGGCAATTTCTAGTTTCAAGGAAAACATTTTCTTGGAAGAATTGGAAACTACAAGTATCAATGCACCGTCCGTCAAAGAGGTGAAACACTTACATTATAGCGATAATGGATGACCCCCCATCATCGGCTAACTCAAGGATGGCCAGTCGCCTGACAATCATAAAGAGGCTAAGCAACTATAGGTGAAGTGTCGATGGTTTGTCTATAGAGATGGTGAGCTCCATAAGAGGTCATACTTCATCCCGCTGCTTTAGTGTGTATCTTGACCTTAGAGAAAACAAATATTGCATAAACTCCATGAAGGTGTGTTGGGGCTTACTATGGAGGACGTACACTAGCGTCCAAAGTCATGTGTTTGGGTTTTTAATAGTCTACAATATCTGACAACAACGCTAGCCTCGTTCGTAATTGTGCGAAGTGTCAGTACCACTCTCTCGTGCCTGGGCTACCATCTACCGAGCTGGCATTGATTCTAGAACCTTTTCCATTCATCCTATGGGGATTGGACATCCTAGGGTCTCCCCTAGCCGCAATCTCAGTAACATTTTGCATACTTTCTGTGGATTACTTCACTAAGTGGGTTGAGGCCAAAGCTGTACGAAGCATCTCCGTAGTCAAAGTGAAGCGATTCATCAAGGAAAACATCGTTGCTCGTTTTGGTACACCAAAAGGTATTGTGTTTGACAGTAGACGACAACTCAATACACCACAAATCACGGGGCGGTTGGCAGAGCTAGGAACACAGGCTAGTTTCACCATTGTGGCAAAACCGCAATGCAATGGGTAAGTTGAGTCTAGCGAGAAGATAATCGTCAAAGTCTTAAAATAGAAGTTGGACAGGGCTAAAAATTTGTAGGTTAATAAATTGTACTTAGTACTGTGGTCAGCTCGAACAACTGAGGAAAGCGGCTACAGGAGAAAGTGCCTTCATGCTTGTTTATGGCGAGGCAATTCTACCAATCGCAACTTACTAAAAAGCCTGAGGATTAAGGGCTACAACAAACTATAAAATGAATAGAGGATAAGGTGGAACTTAAACTTATTACCAGATGTCTTGGGAACCCACTACTCCGCATGGCAACTTACAAGCAGCGCATGGCGCTAACCTACTACAGGATGGTGGAAGTCAAACATTTTTGAGTTGGTGACCTCATCAATAGAAATATGGAATCCATTGGCAGAAAACGAGTAAGGAAAGTTCACTCAGAAGTGGGAAGGTCCATACATGATTACCGAGGTAGTTCATCTCGGAACCAACCGTCTCAAAGACCTTAATGAAAGGAGAATTAGAAGAACCTTGAATATCAACAATTTCCGAAAATTCTACATTCAAGGGGTCACTCACAATGGAGGACCTATGCGTACCCCATCCTGGGGCTAGCCTTCTTTTTATAGTGAAATCTGGCTCGTACTGGAGTTAGAATGGGGTCGGCACCCCTACAAGGCAATGGAATAGATTCAAGTTTTCAAGGTCAATACCCCCGAACAACCAAGGTCAAATATTAGTTGGCCACATAGCTAAGTTGTGGTTGGCTCCCCTAATCTACCAAGAATAAAATGTATTACAAGTTTCGCAAATTCCTTGATATTTCACATAAGAATTGTGCGAAACAAAATTTTTCCTTACCTAACCCAACCTGAGAACATGAAAACAATTGGAGGGATCGATACTAAATCCTTATGTTTCTCCTCTAAATCAGGGGCAAAGGGTCATGCGAGGTCAACTTGCTGACAATTCAAGATTATGACAAGCAACGAAGTGAAAAACGTATGAGAAGAATAAAGTAAATTAAGCATTATGAAGCACCACAAATGCAATGTTTGAATTCAAAAAAAGTGGGCACGTAGTCTTGACAAACAAATACATAAAAAGAAGTGACCTGAGCTCATGGTTGATCCTCCCCACCGGCCCGACCTTCCGGAGCGGCCTGGTTCTCTAACGCAAAGTCTTTGAAGGCCTCATCTTCCAATTACTTCTTCAAGGACTCCCTCACAAACACCTACAAAGGGAGCTAACGTAGCACATCCACTTTGGACGAGATGGTGTCGTAGGCCACCTCAACTAGCACATTCCCGATGGATTTTCCCCAGATGGCCTCCATCTTTTGCTCAAGCCTTTTATGCATGGTCGTGATGTCCACGTCCCTTTCGGCCAACTTTAGCTCAGCTTCACTGATCTGACCTTGGATTTTATACTGCTCAGCCAAATTTAGCCTCAAGGTTTTATTCACCTAGGCTAGCTCGGCGAACACTACAGCCTAGACCTCCTTTGCCTTGGCCTCCAGCTCTTTCTCGTCCTTGACGTTAACCTGCGAGCTGCACCGATGTCGTCAGGTCATTGATGTTCTCTGCATGCCCTTGCATGATGCAGTCAAAGTAGTAGGTCATGAGGTATTGCTGCGAGTTTAACATAAGCAAGGTCAAGACATTAAAATCGATTGTTAAAGCTACGACAAAAGAAAAATTACTACCCTTGAGACCTGATCAGATGAACTCTTCTCGCGCCCAGGCATGTTTATTCTTAAGTGACCTCATATCGGCCTTGGAACCATGCGCTCCATGCATGAATCTACCAGCCTAAACTTTTCCGCTCTCGATGCTGTGATGAAAGGTGTGAAGGTACCAGGGTCGGGGGCCACGTCCCCTACTGTAGAATTTACCAAAATTCTCATAGGGATACCCATGTTGGCCGATTTCTTCCCTTTCTTCCTCCTAGAGACGGTTGTAGAAGCTGAATCGGACCGACTCCTCTTCTGTAGTAGAGGGGTGATCGTCGTGATCGTCAGTTGACCACGTTGGTTGACCTTTTGGGTGTCGACCCCCCTAGAAATATCCTCCTACTCTGTCCCAAGGATCAAAGTGGGTGGCGGAGGAGTGACCAAATCGCCTCGGAAGTATCAGCCTTCGACGCTAGCTCCTCTCTCCTCAGGGTAGAGGCCACCCGTGGCGTCATAGACGCGCTTCGCTTCTGAAGTGGACACTGATCCTGCAACAGTCTACAAATGTAATTGGTTAATAAACCATAAATAAAACTATAAAAACCAAAGTGGGGTGACAAAAAGCTTACGGAGCGGAGGCCGCCTTCTTGGCAACCTTGAGCTGCCGCTCTAACACCCTGAAATTCAGACGAATAAAATATTAAATTTCAACAAAATTTTGACAAAGTGCTTTTTGAAAATCAATGAAAATCCTTGTTTTTCATTTTTCAATTTAGTTTATACGAAAACATGTGGAAGTAAAATCACATTTTGGGGTATTACCGCCACATTTACTCTCAAATTAAATGTTATGGTTAAATGCATAACATAAAATGGATTCGACAGATAACATTAATTGAATACATTCTAATGATCTATTACAACATTCATAAAATTCTGTATAAAAACAATACAAACTCTATATAGCAGCTATGTGATTTTTGCATCCTTCTAAGCTAACTTGATCAACACATCTGCAAAGCAAATTTGCAATTCGTAATGAACTTGTCTGCCTCACCAAAAGTGAGTGGTTTTCATTGGATCATCGACAGGTTCAATCCTGAAAAGAAGAACAAAAACACAAGTACCAAGTAACCTAATCACCAAAAGCTGAGTAATCAAATACCGACATCCTATCGGCAATATACATATATTATAATACAATGAATTTAATTTATATCTCATATTAACTTCCTATCATTTCAATCCATCTTTATACACTTATACGCACAAATGGGTTATAACGAAGTACAAGCTATGAAATTCAAACACATAATTATCAAGTCAACAAACATTCAACATAGAACCAAACGTTTTCTAATAACTCAAAAGTTTCATTAAAACGTTATCGGTTCAATACTTACACATCGCTCGACGAGGTTCTTTTCAACTCTCCATTGACTATAAACATACTAGTAATTCACCTATATTATGAATACATACATAGTCACTGAAGAGTCATCAAGTAAGTCATATAATGCAATTAATCATGCTAAACTATATGTGGGCAGCAACTTTAGGAAACTAAAACAGCTCCGTAGCATCATATTTTCATTAGCATTTTTGTCTTGATCATTGACTACATTTAAACAATCATACTATGGAAGAATACAAAGAGTTAAACCTATAATTTAATACTTGATAAGCTTAGGCATTCATATCATAATTAATTAGTCCATACAACAAGTCCATACAACTTTCTATCTCCAATTACTTGTCAATAAATCCACCATAGAAACTTGTTCTTACATCTAACTATAAGAACAAATTCAGCGTGATTTACAAATTGTGACTTTCCTCTTATTAGTTAATTATGACCAAGAGTCAAGGTACCCCATTTAAGTTCTTTTTATCATATAAAGAATAATGACGAACACACAGAGAAAGTAAGGAAAATTTTGTTTTGACAGTTTGGGCAGCACTAAAGTGTCCTCGTATTCTGGGCTTAACATTCTAGTACAAACTTGGATTTTGACGATTAAAAATGCTATAGAAATCACAAGACAAGCGCTACAACTTTCATGTTTTAAATTTTTTAAAAATCGAATTTGAACATGGTGAAACTGCTACTGCAACCTAACTAATAGGTTTATGAATCAATTTTTATTTGACCCTATAATGTTTTCTACTTAAATTTGAATCATCTAAGAGTTACTACGCCACTACCAACCATCTTCTCTTCATTGATTCCATTCAGATCGTATTCCCATATGTACCAATCATAATGTCCAACAATAAACTCTTAACCAAAGTTATGTATCTTTCAAGCACATACAATTCAAACTCACGTACTAACACAACTACTCAAGACATATAATAAACCAAGAACTATACCACCTTACATAATCAATCTAAGCTCACATATATATTGCACAACAAATAATATGAATTCAAGCATTTACTAGCAATAGATGTGCTGGTTACCTTGCGCCAATACCGACTCGCACACGTCCTATCTTGAAATCGCACCAAATCGATTATAATTCACGTTCTTGCATCCCAAGCATCTACAACAATTAAACTCAGAATTTGTTTTAGTTTTAAAAATTTAAAATGAAGCTTATAACTATAAAGAAATTACGTAATTAGAAAATAGATATTGAAATTGAAAGTAGTTTGACCTTTTCGATTCTTACGGTCCAAAGATGGTGGTCAAGTCGTCTTCGGTGGTGGGCTCATGTTAGTGGCTAGTAGTGTCAGGAACTTTAGCCCGCGTGGTGGTCTCCGGCTTCGGGGCAAACAGTGGCACTGCAGTGATGAACTAGGCGACGGCCTTTGGTGGCCTATGTTGGTGCATGTGAGGGAGGAGAGAGGAGAAGACATGTGGGGTTATGGTTGTGGATGGTGATGTGGTTGACGAGATATGCGAGAGAGAGGAGATTGGTAGGGATGGTGATGGCAAGAAGTGGCGTTGGATTTGAAGGAATATGCCCTTTCAGTCAAGGTGCAAGTGACTTGGGATTAATAATTAAGATAGTGATTCAATTGACTTAGGATCATTGTGATGTGCAGCTAGATGCCTCTCACAACCTTTTGGGTCAATAGACATTGAGCTCAAATGCTACGTGCATTTCATTCTGAAGGATCGCACAAAAGTAGATTGATGAACGTCACAAGTGTGGTGCAATAGTTGGTCCAAGTAACAATTGCTTGGGACCAAAGATGTAATGGAACAAGGCAAGGGAGCGGATCCTTTGTTGTGTTAAGGCCTTTTGGGCCAGGCCCAAAAAGGCGCATAATACACAACCCTTTTAGGGTCTTATTCCTTGTGCCTATATAAAAGGCTTATGCTTCTAATATTAGGTTTAGACCGATACCTCTTAGCTGACCTAATAAAACAGTAGAGAACACATAAGCATTGCAGCAAAACCCTAACCCTAAAGTGAGTTCATTCGAACCAAGGAGAAGAACTAGAAGAAGCAGCTCCTTCGTGATTCTAATCTAGCTAAAACCTTAAATTGATCGACAGGTGTGAATTCAGAGCAACAACATTTGGGGCTCATTGGAGGTCATCTTCAATACGTGGCCTAGAAGATCTGGTCGATAGCATATTTGGGAAGGCACACATCAAGAGGTAAAGCATATGTGAACTAGAGTACATGTAACTATTTGTTTCTATGTGTTCCGCTTTTATGTGATTAGATCATGTATTACCTAGAACCCAACAGTGTTATCATGAGCCTACCACATCTTACTATTTTCTGATCTGTTTTTGATTGTGATTCACACGAGCTTGCTAACAACACCAATAAAGAATTACTTTCTTTCACTTTATCGCTAAAAAGATCGTTAGAGTATCAAGGTTCGTTTTCTTGATTTAAGACCTAGTTTTCTTTCATCTCTTGATTTATTAATCATTGGATGATGTTGTTTAATTAGTTTTAAGCATAATTTGATAATAAAGTAATGAAATTTTACCATAAAAGAAGTGAAATTGATCAAAAAACTCAAAATGCGAAAATCTAGAATTTTCTTGGTTGGGCTTTCAAATTTTGGGTTTTTTGTTTCAGACTTGTTTTGTGCCTTCATTTGCTTTCATTGGATGAATATGGATCATGTTTAGTGTTTTATCAGGTTCTCTTACCTTTCACTTGATTTGAATGAGTTTGAAATGTTTTTTCCAACCATGTCGCTCACGATTAGTTTTAATTGTTACTTTCTTTGCTATGTTTCTTGGTTTGGATACCTGATTTTTCATCTTCATTGCTCATCAGTTCAAGCTACTAGGGTTTATATTTATTTTTTAATGTTTATATCACCAAAAACCATAAAATGTGAAGCCAAAATTAACCTTCAAACATGTTGCTGCGAATCTTCCCAGAAAAACCCGATTGAAATAAGAGGTGATTTTGGGTTCTTTGGGCAAAACCATGTACATGCTAGGCACGGGACGTGTTTAAGGGTTTGCCACATGGTTGGGTCATAATGATGGGTTCTTGGGGCTAAACTGTGGGCAAGCGGGTAAGGGTCTAGGCAACAGTTTAACGTTTTGCGTTAGGGTTAGGATTTGTTGGAAGCTTTAGGCCATAAGAGTCATGTGTGGGGTCCTACATCATGGGCCATTTAGGCCCGAGACCAAGGCATGAAAATCGAAACCAAATTGGATTCGGTTAGATGGGCCAAAAACGAATAGGATTCGTTCAAAATCTATCTTGGCCGTTTACGTTATGGGCTTCGATGGCCCATAAGCTCACACACGGGCCTCCCACTGCACCATATGAGTCATGGGTCTTGGGCCCAAATGGGTCATGGTACAAAATGGACTTTTGTGATCTACATGTACGCACGTGCCCATATCAAACCTCGTAAGTCAATTAGTGATTAATTATTAATCATTAATTAAAATAAAATTTTAATCCTTTGCTAAAATAAATTTATTTTATTTTATGAATGAAGCCTAGTTTATTTATTTGATCACATGTCTACGTGCTTTAAATGTGACCTTTAAAAGCATGTTTTATGTGATGCATGTTAAATTGGGTCACCCATGTGATATGGGTAAAAATGAATGATGTTTAGTTATGATCTAGTATGGCCCAAAATACAGTATTGTAAACCATTTTGTATTTGTTGTAAAGGAAATACGGCATTGTTTGTCTGTTTACTTTGAATGTAATTTATTGCT
>ONZA01008376.1:65994-77839 GCA_900322205.1 Kewa caespitosa
GATGCGTGCTTCCAACTTAACAGAGACATTTCGCAATCCCAGTTTGGTTTCGTCATCTGTCTTAGTAGAAGAGCAGTGTGCTGGAAGAGTATGAAGCAAAGCACCATGGAGGATTCTACAACAGAGGTCAAATAAGTTGCAGCTTCAGAAGCAGCAAAGGAAGCAGTATGGATTCGCAAGTTCATCATTGAGCTTGGAGTCGTGACATCGGCGATTGAACTGTCGGATCTTTATTGTGATAATAACGGCACCAGCGCCCAAGCCAAGGAGCCAAGATCACATTAGAAGTCCAAGCATGTTGAACATAAGTATACCTTATTAGACGATGGGTCAAATTTGGTGATTTGAGCATATGCAAAGTACATATAGATGATAACGTAGTAGATCCCTTGACTAAGCCACTTGATCAAGTCTAGCATGAGAGTACCCCCTGAATCTTAACTCTCAGATTAGGAAGATGAAGAAGTATAGTGGGACGAACTCCCCCCGAGAACACCTGATAGCCTACGAAGCCGCAATGATGACCCAAGAAAGGAACGTTGCCGCGTACTGCCGATGCTTTGTCGAAATGTTGGAAGGAAGAGCCCTCAAATGTAATGACAGCCTCCCTCGTCGTAACATTCACAGCTTCGACGAGCTTTTCCACATCTTCATGGAAAACTTCACGACAAGCAAAAAAACCGAGAAGTGTTCAGAAGACCTCTTCAACATGATACAGGGAAGAAAGGAGCCAATGAAGGACTACGACAAATGTTTCAACAACGAATGTCTAGAAATCACGAAACTCATGAACGATTTCGAACACATGAAGCTGAAGAAAGAGAAGCTCACCCTACCTTTCGTCAGGGCCTACTCTTCCAAACTCTTCCCCATCATGGAGAGGTGTGGACGAGACGTGGTTAACGGGGGGCATTGACGGGAGAAGCGAAACAATGAGAAATTGACGAAGTCATCAAGGAACGAAAAAATAAAGGCCAAAGCCTTAAATGTCGAAAAGCCCCAATTCAAGAAGAAAGGGTCGGTAAAAGCAGGAAGTCGGAATGAATTCAAAGGGCGGGGAAAACGCAAAAGGAAGATGCCGGAGAGCCCCACAATGAATAAGAACTACAATCAAGAAGCCGTCTTGGTAAAAATGAACCACAAAATACTGCCCGACCCAACCCAAATGAAGGAAGGCACACTGAAAAGCTACTTTTTCTATCAGTACCATGTGGAGTACGGATATAGTACGAAGTACTGTTGAGAACTAGGCTCACACCTCAAGAAACTAGCAAAAGAAGGGAAACTCGGCCCCTTCTTAAAGGACAAGGGCACGAACACAATCCCGCCAGGCCGGGGGCAGCAGAGTATACGACCTCAAGGTGCTCCTAATAATCCTACGAGGTGGCTGTCATCTCAGGTGGCTTGGTAGGAGGTCGTCTCACCAACAAGGCAAGACGAGCCCATCTCAAGTCCCTGGACCGAATCATGTTGGTTGAGAAATTTCCCAAGTTTGGGAAGCCTATCGTCTTCGACGAGGTAGACATGAGACCCCTCCTATTTCCTCATGACGACGCCTCATCGTTGAGTTAAAGATAGCCAATACCCTAGTGAAAAGAGTCCTGGTAGACATAGGGAGCTCGATTGATGTAATTATAGCTAATTGTCTCATGGACCTCGGCTACACTTTGGACAAGATGGTACCAAAAAGTCACCCAGTGATAGGTTTGGGCGGACACCAAGTCCAGCCGATGTGAAGCATTCAACTCTCGGTGAGGATAGGGCCAAAGAGCGAAGCCAGACGTGTCATCTTAGAATTCCTCGTCGTCAGTGTTCCGTTGGCATACAACAACGTCCTTCTTGGACGCCCAACGCTGAACAGAATCAATGGGACACCAAACATGATGTTGCTCACATTAAAGTTCCAAAAAGATGAGGGGGAAGTATGGAAGGTCCTCGTTGACTAGAAACGGCCTGGACTTGCTATATCAAATGCCCTAGCAATAGGAGCGGTTTCGCTGAGAGAAAGACCTTGGTGTTGGCTTAAACCAGCTTGAAGAGAACAAGGAAACACCATAGGAAGAGAAAATTGTTGTGAAACTAGAAGAAACCATTACGACGAAGGAAGAGAAAGGGAAGAGAGTGCAGTGTTTGATGGTAGACATCGTCCCACCAGAAGTTGTTGATGCGAGGATTGAGGAAAGAGAAAAGGCCACCCTTTTTGGGGGAAAGGTGGAGGTCATGGTGGACCCTTGTCGCCTAAAAAGATTCACATACCTCAGTGACGAGCTGGACGAGACCACCAGGGAAGACCTGATGAAACTCCTACAGGAGTACAAGGACGTCTTTGCCTTCAAACCAGATCGACAGGTCCCTCATGGAACACAAGCTTGGCATAAACCCTAAGCTCAAACCAGTGAAGGTGAATAAGAGGTACTTGGGAGAAGAGAGGAGCGGAACCACATTTGTAAAAGTAAAGAAGTTATTGGAGGCAGGATTCATAAGAGAGTGTCCATACCCGAAGTGGCTTGCCAACGTGGTAATGGTGAAGAAGGCAACGGGAAGTTGGAGAATGTGCGTCGATTACACAAACCTAAACAAAGATTGTCCAAAAGTCCACTTCCCTCTCCCAAGGATAGGCAAGCTGGTGGATTCCACTACCGGCCATGAACATCTGAACTTCATGGATGCCTTCTCAGGCTATCACCAAGTTTTCATGAAGAGGAAGGATCAGAGTTCAACGGCCTTCATCACCGACGAAGAGGTATTCTATTACACCATGATGGCGTTCGGCCTGAAAAATGCCGGAGATACTTTCTAGAGGCTCGTCAAAATGGTCTTCGGAAGACAAATTGGCAGGAACCTTGAAGCATATGTGGAGGCCCTCATTACAAATAGAGTGAAGTCATCCAATAACATGGAAGACTTGAGGGAAACATTCAAGACCATGACGAAGAACAAGATAAAGCTGAACCCTAAGAAATGTGTCTTCGAAGTTAGAGGAGGCAAGTTCCTCGGCTTCATAATAACCGAAAGAGGCATCGACACAATCAAAGAAAAAATAAAAACTATGATCGTCATGAAGACCCGACAATGCGTGAAAGGCGTACAAAAGTTGACAAGGTGCATCGCGGTGCTCAATTCTTTCGTCTCCAAGTCAGCGGACAAATTTGCACACTTCTTCTCAGCACTGAGGAAGCGGACGAGATTCGAATGGAGCAATGACAATATGCTTTCAAAGTACTGAAGCTATGCTTCGGGTCTCTCCAAAAAATAACTTCGCCGAAGCCAGAGGAGAGGCTTTTCCTCTGCCTCGCCGTCGTCTTTGACAGGGGCGTTGCCTCGGTGCTCGTCTGGGAAGAAAATAGGAAATAAGAACCCGTCCACTTCACCAGTCATGCCTTATGTGGAGATGATTTTAGGCACTCCATACCAGTAATTTTTGCTCTAGACGTTCTCATCAGCTCTAAGAAGCTTAGGCCTTACTTCCAGGATCATCCCATAATCGTCCTAACGAACCAATTCCTGAGGATGATACTGGGAAGACTGGACTCGGACGGAAGAGCGCAAGTATTGGCACATGAATTTACCGACTACATTATCTCGTATGAGACTAGGAGGGTGACAAAGAGCCAAGCAATTGCTGATTTCGTCGCCAAATCGACGCCCCCCGGAGAAGACATCAAGTTATTGGACTAAATCTTAGCTAATTACTGTAAATGGTTCGTCATGCAAGAGTGGAAGTGATGCGGGTATTATCATCACCTTAGTAGAAGGAGATGTTTTTGAGTACGTGATGTAGTTTGGATTTCAGGCATCAAACAATGAAGCCGAGTATAAAGCCCTCATCGCCGGAAAGGAAATGGCCCAAGTTGCTGGGGAAAGGAAGCTTAGAGTAAGAATGAACTCCCAACTCGTCATTTCATAGATCTCCGGAGACTACGAGGCCAAGGGAGAGGGGATGAAATCATGCCTCGGTGAGGTCCGAGAGATGATCAAAAAATTTGAGGAGGTGATAGAGGAGCACATCCCCCGATCTGAGAACCACCATGCCGCCGCTCTGGCTAGCCCGGCAAGCTCGTCGGCCGAGGGGGTATCCCGGAACATTTTCTGGGAAGAGAAGGAGAAAAGAGTATAGAACTGGAACCTAAAGTTTTTCTTACTTGATCAAACAGATGAGTGGATGGAGCCTTTGATGGACTGGCTGGGAGAGGGGAAACTTCCAGAAGATGAGAAGGAAGCAAGGAAGATCCAGATGAGGGCCAAGTGGTTCAAACTCCGAGATGACATCCGGTACAAAAGAGGGTTGAGCCATCCATTGCTGAAACATGTCTCGAAGACACAAGGAAAAGAAATAATCAAAGAGGCCCACTGAGGAATCTGTTGAGCCCATCAAGAAGAACGAACCATACCACACAAGATCTTAAGACTAGGCTTGTACTTGCCTACCTTGAAGAGTGATGCGACCGAGATGATTAAAAGCTGCGAGAAGTGCCAAATCCTCACGTCAGTTCCAAAGCTCCCCTTCACCGAGCTGACGTCCATCCTATCCCAATTACCTTTCCACATATGGGGGATGGACATTGTAGGTCCCTTCCCGCAAGACCTAGGACACCTGAAGTACGTCATCGTCACTATCGACTACTTCACTAAGTGGATTGAAGCGAGGGCTGTGAAAAACATAATTGTGACTGACGTACAGAAATTTATCATGGAGAACATCCTCATGTGTTTTGTCACCCCTCGAAGCATCATCTTTGACAATGGCATACAATTTAATACAACGAAACTCACTGACTGGTTGGCCGACTATGGGGTAAGGGTGAACTTCACCGCAGTCGCGAGCCCCCTGGAGAAAGCTAAGGTAGAATGAAGCAACAAAATCTTAGTGAAATGAATCAAGATGAATCTTGACAAATCCAAAGGGCTACAGGTTGACATGCTAACAGACGTCTTGTGGGCATCAAGGACAACCGAAAAGCCAACCACACGGGAGACACCATTCAACCTCGTCTACGGCTCTGAGGTCGTACTCCCGTTAAAGCTCGTTAACAGGAGCGCGAAGGTCGAGCACTTCGACCTCGAGATGAATGATGAGAGGTTGAAGAACGACCTCGACCACCTTTTGAGGAGACTCACAGCTAAGAGCTGAGATCTACAAGCAGAAACTGACGAGAGATTTCAATCTTAGAGTAAGATCGAGGAAGCTAAATTTAGGGGACATCGTCCTAAGAACTATGGAGTCCATAGGAAGATAGAATTAAGAATGGAAGATGACCCCAAACTATGAAAGACCGTAGAGGGTGATGAAAGTGCTAAATTTGATGACTTACCAACTAGAGGCACCGGAAGGAACGAAGATAGGCAGACCTCGGAACATCAACAACTTCAAGAAGTTCTTTGTATGGGACGCGGTCTCGTCACGGAGCCATGCCTGGGTAGGCACCCCTTAACAGCCTCTTATCAACCTTTTTGATTCCTAGAATTAAGTTTCTAGATGACGGGGTAGGTATCCCCAAATAGCCTACTATCATTTTTGTAATGTCGTTGGCCGAACGGGGTAAGCATCCCAAAAAAGCCTACTATCCTATTTTGTAAGGCCGTTGGCCGAAAGGGGTCGGCTCCCCAAAAAGCCATGAATAGAACTTTTGGGCGGGCACGCTTTTCGTCTAGATATTGGCTTATGAGTTTCCCTTTTCCAACATAAAAAGATGAAAACCCACCCTAGAGGCAAGTGAACTTAAGTCTACATCTCGGATAGACAAAACCCCACCCTGGGGGCAAATGAACTTAAGTCTACATCTCAAAAGACAAGACCCCACCTTGGGGCAAATGAATTTAAGTCTACTCGGATAGACAAAACCCCACCCTGGTGGCAAATCTATTTAAGTCTACACCTTGGTTACACGAGATCCCACCCAGGGGGCAAATGAATTTAAGTCTACGACATGGTTAGATGAGACCCCACCCTGGGGGCAAATGAAATTAAGTCTACGACATGGTTAGACGAGACCTTATCATAGGGGCAAATGAAATTTGAGTTACAAACACAAACTAGACGAAGTAATAAAAAAGGAAAAAGATCAAAGAAGAAGAGACGAGACCCCGTCCTAGGGGGCAGTTGACCAAAAATCTCATTCTCATTCATTGAAATTCATCACAAAGACATGTACAACCAAAGAGAATAAATACAAAGAAAAATTTCCTCAAGCACTGAGGAAAATTAATACACCAAGTTCTTCCTTCAAGGGGAGAACCCCCAAATTCTAGCGGAAGGGACACCCGGACGAACTTGCAGGAAGAGGCCCATGTCGCCGACGAGAAGGCATCGTAGGATGAGGCAGAGGACATAGACATGACGTAATACGCCAAGTCCTTGCCACCTTGAAGGAAGGAGGTGTGACCGTATCCTCAACCACCGCCAACCAACGCCTCTCTCCAGGTTCCTGCTCCACCACTTTGACATCCCTCATGGACGAGATACAACAGCCAGGTGAGACTACCTCTCTCGGACCCCCGAGGGAAAGGTTTGAGGGACAATAGCAAGAAGGCGAGCTCATCTTTTGGCTTGTAAAAGGAAAGAGGATGAAAGTCCAACAACAACCCATTTAAGAACCTAGAGTTGAAGAGAGGGTACACGATCCCCTACCGACCGACATCCCTCCATAAGTTAAGGATGTTTCTCATCGAAAATTAATTAGAGAAGCAATTCGACGCCACGAGGGCCACGATCGTCAATAAGCACTGAACGTGGATCAAGTTCAAAGATGAACCCACCAAGGTCATCATAGCCACAGATGAAGACCACCTCGCTCTAGAGAAAAGGGAGAGAAGGGAAGAAGACAAGAGAACATTGAAGAAGAGAAAACATTAAGTTATTTCCTCAAAAGGAAAGTTGAGAGAAGAAAATGGAAAGTTCAAGGAAAAGGTGATAAAGGAATCTCCTTTTATAAGCAAGGAGAAAGCCGATCAACGGTGTGGATCATCCCAGGAAAACAAGGGATGTGCGACACGTGGCTAACGTGTCTCAAGAAGATAAGAGGACCGAGAAATCCAGAGAGATAGGGATGATTCCCAAGAAGAAAACCCATGCGAGATAAAAAGAGCCTCAATTAGCAAGCCTCCTCAAAGGAACACATTAAAACAAAGTTTCAAGTGTTAAAGGATGAAGCAAACCCCCCCCCCCCAGCATAATGGAGTGACACTTAAATTCAGTCAAAGGGGTAGCAGGGGACGAAGGGGTCCCTGTGGCAAAAACCCCTCAGTATGTCTCACCTCGCCTATCTTTGCTAAAGTAGGGCATAGAGATGAGAGATCCTACCCCAATAAGAGCTCTAAGCATACATTCAGCACGCAATACTTGAGCAAATATAGTGCAGAATCAAGACGAACTGCAAATATCAAAGAGAACCGAATATACCTTCATTCAAAACACTTTGTCCATAATTTAATACAAAGAAAAAAACAAAAAAAAAACCCAAAATAAGAAAACATTATAGCCCTCATCAGGGCAAAGCAGACTTAGGAGAAGAGACGACGGCAGCATCATCGTGAGGAGAGGAAGCAGCATCATGAACCCGGAAGAAGAAACCATCTCGGCATCTCCCTCAAGATAGGGGACTATCTCAACACCAACTTCACCCTCATCTCAAACGCCATGACCACCTTCATATTGGGGTCCAAGGGGATCCCTTTGTCCAAGAAGGAGTCAAAGGCCAAGAGGTCTGCGGTCGTGACCTAACCGAAGTGCTTGCGAGGGTTCCAGCTCAGCTCTTCCTTGTAAGCCTCCTCCAGGTTCGAAGTGTCCTCTCCCAATTTGGATGCCATAAGAACAACTCTCCTTGTCTGCAGACACGTGAAGCCGTCCTCATACACGAAGATGTCCATAAAAGCCTCTCTGATGCTCTCCAAGAAAACCTTCTCCGACGCGACCATTGTATCACCGAGAGTCTTGGAATTGGCCTTCAGATTTTCTAATTCGGTGAAAGCTTTGCGTCGATAGCAAGGGCAGCAGTCCTTCTCCTTAGCCAGTTCAGCCACGGCAGCAGCGAGCTTTGCCTCCATCTTGGCCTTCTCATTCTCCAAGGCCTCATAACGTCGAGCTAGCCGATCCTTTTCCTTCTCAACCTTCCTCTTCACGTTCTCGGCCGTCTCTTTGGCCTTCATAGCCTCAAGCTTCTCCCTCTCGGCGTCCCGAGACTCTCCTTCCTTTTTGCAGGCCAGGCTAGTATAATGTTGAGATAAGATCAGAAACTGCAAAACAAAACAAGAATGAATCAGCGCATAACGAAAGAAGAAGCTAATAAGCAAAGATAGACCAAGCGTACCTCCATAGATAAATGCCGACTCATGCACTCGGCAACACCAGGGCGCTCCTCCAAGTATTGGAGGTCCTTGGAAGGCACAACCTTGGTCAAAAAGAAAGCCGCTACCTTGTCCTTGTCACCCGGCTGCCGAGAGAGGTACCGAGGAGGATGGCTTCCCGACGAGCCCCTGATGGGGGGCGAGGGGGAAGATGAGCCACAAACAGTAGGAGCTTTCCCCTTGTCTGAGAAAGTACCAGAAAGAGGGGTTAAAACTGGAAGCACCATAAGAATAGCTTCATTGACGTCTCTCTCGGGACTCCTTCTCGAGACGACCTCGACAACGTTCTTCAGCTCTTTTCCAATGCCCGCCTTCTTCTGAGGTTTGGGCTTTGGGGTATCCCCGACAGTAGGAGCAGACGGTGACGTTACCCTAACCCGAGAAGAGAAGGCGGTCATCTCCCTCTTCAATTTCGTCCCGTCCCCAACTCCCTTCTTCTACACGAAAGAAGAGCGGATTAGCAGATGAGAAGATAAAATATGAAGTAGCATTTCCGAAAAAATTACAGCCTTCGTCTCGACGAGGAGAAGCTTATTCTAGGCCACTATCTTGGTCTGAATATCCTCCAAGGTTGAGTTCTCCATCATGTCTCCACCCACCGAGGTGGTTTGAAGGGAGGCGATAGCGGTCTCTGCAAAAAAGAAGGGAGGACAAAACGTATGAGAACACATCGAAAAAGAACAGAAACAAACGAAAGGGAAATAGACGAAAAGTACCCTAGTCCATAGCATCAATGATCCCGTGGTACACCAAAAACTCCTCGTCCTCGATGCACCTCCTCCTAGGATCCACCGAAGGGGCATCTTGATGAAAATTAGGGTATCGACCCGCTGATACCTCTTCTCCCAATAAAACAGCTTCAGAGTGGCCTCGTCTTCAGACGAGGGCCTACCGATAGTAGATGAACTGGGGGCAAGGTTCCATCTAGGTACCTCGTCCAAAAAGTCGTCCTTAACGGAGCGACATAATAGAAATCAGTCACCCAGCCGTAGTTCTTGGACAGCAGTAAAGGTCCAAAAACACACTCATATTTGGGCTCGAAATAAAAAATGGAATTTACAATAGGGTGTGGTTTGGGGTCGTTGGTCACAAGAGACCATAGGCCAAGGGTCCGCCTTAAAAAAATGGTGAAGAAGGTGATATGTCCCCAAGTATTGGGGACGAGCTGAGCTGAGGCACAGCTGTGCCCCCTCAAGAGGGAGAGGGCGGAGGTGTGAAAACCCGAAGCCAAACGTACTCGAGAGCTTATGGAATGTGGTGAGGCCATCAAGGGGTTAACCCTTGATCCACCCTCTGGCTCTAATAAGTAAGACCTCCCGGGACCACCGAACCACGCTAATTACTATTCAAAATCATCCTCGGATATATGCCATCCGCTCGGCATCATACTAGGATCCTCCTCGACAGTTTTTTCTTCCTTCGACTTCTTCGCTTTTTTCAGCGCCTTCATCATGCCTCCCGTCATAGTGTAAGGCGAAAGGCAATCTACGGTGACCTCAGTGGGATTTGAAGTGCGAAGAGATTGCTATGACTGGTGAAACAAAAAGAAGATTTTTAAAAACTTTTCGCCTGACGAAGCCGAGTCCGAACTCTTGTCCAGAACAAGCATTCACCTCATAGGAGGCTTCAACAAGGCGGCCTCTGCGGACGACGGGTTGGGCTCATCCTCAAGTTTGTATGGTACTCTCCGAACCGTTTGCTTCGTCCGAGCCATCCTTCTAGCTGCAGTCTTTCTACAAACACGTCGAGCCCATACCGGTACCGCTGAGCTCGCCGGAGCTAAAGCATTGTTGTTATTATCATTGTTGACACTTTTCCCTAATGGGTCGGGGTTACTTACCGATGGCTTATTTCCAATGTCCTCAAGACGAGGGGTTCGAAGGCCAGAAGAGGGGTCGGCCCACAAATCATTACCCATGGATGCAGGACCCTCCACCGTTCGAAGATTATTCACATCAATCTGCCATCCCAAAAAATCCTGGGCCCGGAGAGGGACCTCCCCGAGAAGAGGTCCATTGGACAAGAAGTCCTCGTCCTCATGGAGAAGCCGAAGCGCCTCCATGGTCCCCGTCAGACTCTCCAAACGAGATTCTGGAGTCACCTCAATGAAGGCCCTGAGGCCGGGGTCCCATTCAAAGTCTTTGTTAAGGTACAAATTTACAAAGAGATGAAGGTAGCTTAAAGAAACGAGACAACGGCAAAGGCAGTTGAACAGCTTGATCTTCAATATGAGAAAGGCGTGGACTTTCACTCTCTAGAAATCACTTTTTCTCTCTAAATTTAAAAAAAAATGAAGGGAGTAAATGAAAGGATTAGATGAAGAGGGCTTCCTGTATTTATAAAGGTAAAGAAAGGGGAAAGCGAAGCGTCGCGTTAGTTGAGTAGAACGTCGCATCAGTTGGGACGGGTGTCAAGATAAGTCTAGATCCAACCACGTGTCACGCGCCCCCTTGGCACACCCATCTTGAGACGAACAGGAGGGGGAACCCCTTAAGTGCCTGAAAGACCCATCCCCCATCTCATTTTTTTCATATCGGGCAACCCTTGCCAAAGCCTTGGAGCTTGCCCAATCCGAGGGGCAAATGTTTGGTACATTTTGTCTTGGGCCTCACTTCGGCCCATGAACCCCTGCTGCTCATTTTGTCCTGAGTTTTGTTTTGGCCTACGGTCACACCCCGTGCCCAGCCCCCTCTATCTGCCCACTGATCCATGTGCACTTCCACCGAAGGCCACCCTCGTCATGACGAGGCATTCCCAGGGTACGGACTTTTGGCCCCTTCCCCCACTCGAGGACAAAGGGTCTGGACAAGGGGAGAAGTCCACGACTGGGTGACTGACGAAGGGGGAAATGAAGGAGGATACAGCAAGGACACAAGCCGTGCTCCACGAGTTCATCTCCCATGGAAGAGAAAGGGTGCATATAAAGTTCTAGAAGTCTCCAGGAATTACACGTGTACCATGCACGTGGTCAAGTATGATTCGCAGCCTTCAAGGCCCATACTTTTACCAAGCCGATGAAGGGAATGTCCACAAAATGCATCCTTAGTGGACAAGCCACAACGATAGCATCACCTGGAGATTGTCTATAAATAGAATTAAGGTATGCATACCTTTCAAGGGGAGGAGAATAATTGATTTTGACAACTGATTTATTAGCTCATTCACTTTCTCTCTCTAGAGTATTCAAGTCTATCCTCTTTCCCAAGGAAAATTTGGTTGCCCTAAAGAGATTTCTATTTGCCCCTTTGGGCAAACCCCTTTTTGGAACTCCATTACTTAGTTGAGCATCGGAGAACCGTTCCCCGCATCACGCCGGGGGCAGTTCAAGTGTGCTTTTGCACACATATCAGAGTCCACCTCATCTCGTGCAACAAAGGCTCTTCCCTTAAAGTCTTCGAGGGTCCACTCTCCTTAGCAAAAAATACCCGAAACATTTATATACATAAATACATATACATACATAAGTATATGTATGTATATATATATATATATATATATATAT